>CM067316.1:23224514-23312690 GCA_034231615.1 Meghimatium bilineatum
GTGAGGACATTTCGTATTTATATTTCATATTACGATCTACCTTATTAATGAATTACATTCATGTAAGATGATTGCAATAATACCAGTAGTATAGACAGTTAACATTTTAATCGCACCTGTTCTTGGATAGCCGAAGGCCGAGCTTGTGGTTCCTTGCTAGAACGATCGCGATCTTCATTGCCTGTTGAGGTAAGTGATGCTCTTTTGGATTGTGTAACTACCCTACAGATACATTTGTTGAGATATGTATTATCTGGCAGATATAGATTATCAAAATGTGCTAAAGTACTGTGTCTCTACCGATTTAATAAATGTTATAGTAAGCTATTGTCTCTCTACCAATTTTATAAATGTTATAGTAAGCTATTGTGTCTCTACCGATGATATAAATGTTATAGTAAGCTATTGTCTCTCTACCAATTTTATAAATGTTATAGTAAGCTACTGTGTCTCTACCGATGTTATAAATGTTATAGTAAGCTATTATGTTTCTACCAATGTTATAAATGTTATATTAAGCTATTGTGTCTCTACCGATGATATAAATGTTATAGATAGTATTATATAGCTGTAGTTGTCATGAAAGTTGTTTCAGGCATTGTTTTCATTGCGCTAATTGAAGTTGTTAGTTTAAGCACTATGTCTCAACTGAAGTTATCAAAATTGTTTTAGTTACTGTGTTTAAATTATGGTTATAAATACACGTTGTCTCAAGTACTGTATGTTCACTCACATTATAAAAATTGTCTCAAGTACTGGATGTTACCTCACATTATAAAAATTGTCTCAAGTACTGTATGTCCATTCACGTTATAAAAATTGTCACATTCTTTAAGTTATCGAAGTTGTCGCAAGTACTGTGTCTTCACTCAAATTAAGAAAGTTGTCGCAATTACTGTGTCTTCACTCAAATTAAGAAAGTTGTCGCAAGTACTGTGTCTTCACTCAAATTAAGAAAGTTGTCGCAAGTACTGTGTCTTCACTAAAGTTATGATGACTGTCTCAAGTACTCTCTCATTCATCATGGAGATTATCAAAGTTGTAATCTGTACTCTCGATATATACTGGAAAATATTTGTATTATGCACGTTAGAACGACATTGACAAACTTTCACCAGTAGAGCACAAGGACCTTATAGAAAATAATAGTGCAGTAAACAAACTCTTGGTACCCACAGCCAACTGTTGTCATGACGTAGAGAATACTCTCGGGTAATCTTGTATCTAGAAATTCTCCAACGCAAGTGTTTTTCCATGCTCGAATAGAGAATTTACTTGTGCACGCTGGAATATTAATCAAAAATAATATAATAGTGATCATTATAAGGGGGCGCTTGTGTCCACGTTCATAGAAGTTCAAGGACATAGATGACGGTAACATATCAAACAGGGAAAGCCAGGAACAGGGTAAGGAAGCTTTGCTAATCACTTGATAATATGTACTCACTGCGCAAAACTGAAATCCAATAGGTAAAGCTTGAAATGGGGTAATTACGTTTTGCTAATAACGAGAAACACAAATAATCATACACAGAAATCGACGTTTCTACCCAACGACGTTTCTACTTGATAAAGTCCTTTATCAAGGTTACATACATGTAGGCACTATACATCTAAAAACGACAAGCAGCTACGACACAACTAACGCTCATATGTTTAGAGAGATGTGGTAGTAACCGGAAGAATAGAAATTAGGTCAGTCGATATGGCTGAGGTTCATCATTCATTTCATCGATAACTTTCAACCGGCCATCAAGTCCACATGCCAGATCTCCACATCCAATGTTAACTTTGCGAACATATCCATCACTATCGAACCTTCCTACGCATGCTGTTTCGTCGGTGGGTCTCACCAATGGCCACAAGACAAATAACCCATGAACCGGAAAATCATAGTAAATAACATGCCGTTATATTGAGTCTCTTATGGAAGCTTTGTAGCATGTCATCTATAAAATTATAGACCACCTCTGAGTAGAAGGCTCCTATAATAGGCATTGCACTGTCGAAAGCTGAAATCTCCTGGTTGTGAAAGAAAGCTCAGAAAACCACTCCATTGTACATATGAAAAGAGAGCTAATCGCTCTCAATTTCTTGGGTTCTCAATCAATCAATCCAACCTTCCTGTTTTAGCACACTGGTACACTTCAAACCGACTGACGCCCACAGCTTTCTCCTAGATAACTCTTCTCATCCTTCTGCCTGTCGCGATTCCCTCCCATTCTCTCAACCTCTTCGTCTCCTGTGTCTGTGCAGTGGTGAGGAGGACTTTCTCGAGAAAATCCATGAAATGATGGTCCTCATCCGCAGTCGGCTATACGCCGACAGGGTCATTCAGTCTGCCCTGTCTCGAGTGTGCAACCTCTCTCGCCAGGTTACTCTCTCGAACGCTCGGAGGTCTTCTCCCTCGGACAGGTTCATATTTGTTCTTACAATCCACCCATATAGTGCTGCTGTCCGTCATATTCTACTCCGCCATCTTTCTCTTCTCCAGTTGGATCCCGAGGCGCGTGAAGTGTTCTACGACACACCTTTGGTTGAGTACAGGCGTGACAGGAACTTCATGGATTTATTGATCCGTAGTCATCGTATGCCTGACATCCGTCATCAGCTGCAAACGCCATATATGCTACACCTGTCCATATGTAACCCATACCAAGTCCCACAATGACATCATCTGCAAGCGCTACACCATGACGTACATAGGTGAGACTGGCAGGAGGCTTGCTGAACGATTCTGCGAACACCTACGCTGCATAACATATCATTCTGGTTATCCTGTCGGCGTCCATTTCAATGGCACAGGCGATCGGGACGCCCAGGATATTCAGATCGGTAAATAAGGTGTGCTCCGAAGACCGGACCAGACGACCGGACCCGTCTCGCGCTTGAGAACCGATATATATACGAATTTGGCACTCTTCATTAAACCTATATGGATTAGTGCGCGCCAGACAAATGCATGATATCGTGTTGTTTCGTCATTTCTCTCTTTGTTTCGTTTTCATATTTATTTAATTTGTATTTGTATATTTCCTATTTCTGTACATTTACATTTTTGTTTGTGTCACCTCTGACCTATTTTCTATCCTTCCGACTAGCTTCACACCTCGCTAGACCTGTGAACGTCATTTGTCGTCCCTGCGTGTCATTTTTAGATGTATACGTGTATGCAACCTTGATAAGGCAATGTGGTAGAAACGTCGATTTGTGTGTGTGTGTGATTATGTGTGTTTCTCATTAATAGCAAAACTTAATTACCCCGTTTCAAGCTTTACCTGCTAATCACTTGAGATACGCATAATAACACACACAAATCGACGTTTCAACTAAACGTTTGTTGCCTTTTTCAAGACAACAGAAATCGACAAGTAGGAACGACACCATAAACGTGCACATGGCCTTACGTTAACTGTACTGTCAAATTGTGTGTGTTATTATGTGTATTTCAAGAGATTAACATACTTCATTAGCCTGTTCCTGTCGTTACCTATTGGAATTCAGTTTTACCAGTAAGTACATATTATAAACCGGTTGCGACGTACGATTGGTCTGCTAAGGACAATCTACGGACTACACCGTTTATTGAAATTGGTAAAAACAATGAGCGTATCAGTTACCACCAACGAAGTCGAATGTGTTGGGCCATTGCCGCAAATAAAAAAAGGCGACACATCGCATATCCGTTCTCTGGAATACATCCTGTTAAAAATATAGTGGGGCCACTGTGGGACCATCTAGTGGGACCACTGTGAGACCCTCTAGTTGGACCACTGTTAAGCTACAAGAAAGTTCCAGCGGAAGTTTGAGAACAAACACTGTAAATATTGATTATGTAAAAAAATCATGGAAACATAATGATACTAGATTTCTAGGGGTTTTTTTTTTTGGTAATACACGTAAATAGAATACACGTAATTAGAATAATGAGAAATATGAACGATCAAACTAATATTACTCACACTGATTCCTCTTCAGCTGAAGGCATCTCGACCTCGACGTCACTAACATCATCATCACCGTAGTCGACAATCAAGTCACTATCACCTTTTCTTTTCTTGGTCTCAGATTCTCCCGATGCCTTTGTCTGCGTTGGTGCCGAAGATATACTTGGTTTGCGAGAGGCTTCATCACCTTCCTCTTTTTCTGCAGGTTCTGCTGTTGTTGGGGATTTATCTCTGTCCCCTTCTTCGTCAGAAACACGCTCCTCTTCACTTTCTGCCTCCCATTTCTGAGTTCCAGTTCTAAGTTGAACGACTATGAAACTACAACGAAGACAACAGATTTGGTACTTGATGTTGTTCTTCATGAGAAAATTATACTTTGATCACGCATATTTATAATGGCTACACACACGCACGCACGCACATACACGCGCACACACACACAAACACATATATATATATATATATATATATTATATATATATTATATATATATATATTATATATATATATATATATATATATATATATATATAATTATTACTTACTTACATACATACATATATACAGGGTGCCGCGTAGCGCACTGGCTTCGCATGAGTGATCCTGGGTTCATTCCCCAGTTGAGGCGAAAATGTTTTTCAGATCGCAATGGCTTCTGGGTCGACCCAGCCCTAAATGGGTACCGGATTAATCCGGGAAGTAAAGACTGCGAGGGTGAGGAGAGGACTACCGCTCTCATATAGAGCCACTGAAATGTGAGATCGTTAACATCTCACACCCCTACGGCATTAATAAATGCTATGGGTTATTTTACTTTTTTATAATGCTTTTTTATAACTCCCTGATAGATCCGTTTATAGATTAGTGTACTTAGTTGGGAGATCAACATGATCGATGGGCTGCGATCGATGGGCTGCGATCGATGGGTTGCGATCGATGGGCTGGCATAGGAGAAATGAATGAACGAGGAATAAAAATATTGGAATTTGCCAAGAAATATACATTCTTGCAAATTCACTATTCCCACACAAGTTTTAACACATGCCTCAAAAGCAGACACACAATTTGATCTCATTCTTGGACCCACAAAAAGTAAATCCAACATAAACACACACATGAACCTTTCCAGCAGCAGACATTGGTAGCGACCATGATAGGGTGCTAATGATGATCAAAATTACATTAGAAAGGAAGCATAATAAAAACAAAAGTACACTATTCAGATTTAATCTACAAAAATTGAAAGTTCCGAGATATTTGAGTCAGCTGTTGGAGAACAATTTGCAGCTTTTAAACCTTATAGAGGAAAATGTTAACTCTCTCACAGAAGCTACGAAGAAGCTTTATTAGAATCTGCAACAGAAACATTAGGGATAAAATGAGTAACACACAAACATTTGATAACAGATGACATCCTGCTTAAATGTCAGGGAATTATAGCAAAATAAACAAAAATATTAGAAGAAAATTAAACAAGCAAAAGAAGCATGACTAGAGGAACAATGTGAAACCATCAACGCACTACTTAAACATGAAAACAGTAAGGTAGCACAGGACATCAAGGAAGATATAGTAACCAAAATGACCAAAGATATATGCGATAGAAGACAAACACGGAAATATTCTAAATGAAACAACAGATATAGTCAAAAGATGGAGAGAGTATTGCAAGGAGCTGTATAACTGCAAGTTTGATACTGACTATATTATATTAAAGAATTCTGAACTTGAAAACAGAGAAATTGAAAATGCAGAAATTCTAATAGATGAAATAAAAGAGGCCATACCAATTTGAAAGGAGAAAAATGACATAGTGTTGATAAAATTCAAGAACTCTTGAAACACAGAGGAATAAATGTGATAAATACTATAGCGGAAATTTGCCAGGATATATGGGTACAAAAATGGCCTGCTGTATAGACACAATCACTAATAATAGCCATTTCCAAGAAAGAAAATTTAAAAATGCGTAATAACTACATAACCATTAGCCCTATAACCATTAGCCTTATAACCATTAGCCTTATAACAGTAAAATGGGAAAACAGTGCAAAAGGAACACATGCACATGCTATGCTAAAAGGACCCACTAGGACCACTCAAATCAAGGAAGAGCTGAAAATACCTGCCAATAGGAAACTACTACGACTTAGACTGGGAAAGTCATTACATTATATACTCAAACCAATATGTGAAGACAGTGAAGAGGAAAATACAATATATCATTTCCTACTCCATTGTCATAAGTACAAAAATCATAGGCAGGACCTAAAAGATTACTACCTAAATAATAAAATCCCGTATAAACTAGAAATGGTTCTTGGCCATGATGTACCAACAGATAGACTAAAACTAATAAAACAATTTATAACCAGGACTAAAGCTCTAATTTAAAAACAACCCAATCAAGTCAAAACAAAGTAAGTCCTTGTTTGTCGTCGAGTTTTTCTTCAGGTCTCTCTCCACAGCTTTCAACAAATACAACAGAGGAACGCTCACCACAGGATACGACTGGCAATATGGACAATATTTTGGCATAATCGCACGTACGGCTCTCGAACTCCCCCAGACATTAGTGTCACTCCTAAGTAAAAGGCAATACGGCCGGAAATAAACAACATAATATAACTAGCAACATAACATTCTTTTGCAATAATAGCGCGTACGGTCCTCAATTTCCCAAGACCATAGAGTCACACTTAGATAGATAAAAGGCATCTTGGGCAGAAATAAACATCAACTCCACCTAGCAATATATATATTTTTTAGCAATAGAACGCACGGCTTTACAAATTCCCAGACCATTAGGTCACATTTAGATAAAAGCTAATACGGCCTGATATAACCAAAATAGACTTCTGTCTTAGGTTGAGAGGGTCGTGCCTCAGCTAAGAGGCTTTAATCCCCCATTTAACAAACACTAAAAAAAAAAACATTTGACATTTTGTGAAAGTGTTCTACCCTGATACGCGTACCAATTAACCATTTCTAATGTCAATCCATGCGATTGTTATGGACACACACAATGCATGATCTAGAATGTATATAAAAGAAGCTGTACTTACAATCGACAATACATCAACATTTTTTTATCTACATAATTAATTGACAATGCGGTCAGACTTACGTGGTCAGTTTGTCTGTTTCGAAGACTACTCTGGTTTTCTTGTTTGAGATACCTGAAGGCAGCAAAGACCATCTTTCCTTCTCCTTATTTAGCCAGTAAGTTCCCCTTAGAAAATATATTATTATTTATTGTACCAGCATTTAAAAAGAAAATAAGAATGAATGACAACTTGGAATAGGAGATGAAATATGGTTTGTAATCATTTTCATATAGCATTTTCTAAGAAGAATGTAGCAGTCATCACTTCCCAACGAAATTTCTTTCTATCTCGAGCAAGTCTTCCTGCTTCTGTTACTGTCATATGTATATGGTTTTTGATGTCTTGCGTCCATCTTCATCTTTGTCTGCGTCTAGTTCGTCTCCCTGGCATCATCCCCATTATAATGGTCTTCTATATCTAGTCGGTCACGGAGTGTAATATGCCAAAATATTGTAGTTTTCTGGAAAGAACCAAGCTGATTAGCCAGTTTTATTTTACATTCATTTTTCTCTCGATGGCTACATTGGTGAACTTTCTGGTCCATGGTATTCTGAGGATTTTTCTGTAACATTTTGTTTCAAATACTGTTATTTTATTTTTGACATTATTGGTGATTGTCCAGGATTCATACCCATATATTGCCATTGGGAATATGCAAGATCTTTGGAATGTTAGTTTTGTTGTTTTACAGCAGCTCAGTCATATGTTTTCCATTTGTATCAGTTTCTTTGAAGCGGTATTTAGTGTTGATAAGAGAACCAAGGTATTTAAAACTGGTGACTCTTTCTAATTCGAACTTGTTGATACTGATTGAGAACTTGCTAGTGATTTTGTCGCTTGTCATAATCTTGGTCTTGTTTCAATTCAGAAATATGTTTTGTTTTTCATTATGTTCATTAATCGAGTTTATGAGGTGTTCGAGAACTACTTGACTGTGTGCCAATAATGTTTTATCATTAGCGTATCTTAGTTCTGGTATCTGGTGACCTCCGATGTTGATAGGGTCGAAGTTATTTCTCTTTTGGTCATTTATTACATTCCTTATTATGTTCTCTGCATTAATATTGAAGAGATATAGTGATAGGCACATCCTTGTCTGACTTCTTTTTCCATGCTGAACCAATCAGATGTTTAACTATTTATATGCACTGCTGCTTGCTGTTCTTGATATAATGTTTTTATGAGGTGGAGTAGGTGTAGCCGGAACCCATGCCCTTCATTATTTCCTCAGTTTTTGATGTTGTACACGATCAACTGCTTTGGTGACGTCAATAAAGCATGTGTAGATGTCGACATTGAACTCTCTGCATTTCTCTATGATGTTCCGCATATTGAAAATATGGTCTCTGGTGCCTCTGTCCTGTCTGAAACCTGCCTGTGCTTCATTTAACTCTTCTTCCAGCTTATGTTGTAGTTTTTGCATGATGATACGAATTTTCTGGCGTGATTAATCAATGCAATAGTTCTGTAGTTGGTGCATAGTGTTAGATTTCCCTTTTTCGGTAGCAGTATGTAGACTGATCGTGTCCATTCCTTGGGTAAAACTTTACTTTTCCAGATCTTGGTGCAGAGTGTGTGATAGATGGTGATGGTGGTTTCTTCTCCTGCCTGGATCATTTCAGCAGTTATATTATCACACCTTGGAGATTTTTCCCTCTTCAGATTTTTAAAGACCAATCTCACTAAATTTCCACTAAACTGGGTTTTGGTTCTATCTAAACCGACCCATCTGTATATATAATCATATTACCTTCCCTATGACGTATGAAATGATATGCCTAAGAAAAGCAGCAAACAAAACAAGAAGAGATCATGCGAGAAATGAGATTACAAGAACTGTAGGAACAACTTCAGTGGTCAAAAATATTGAAAAACAGAGGCTGAAATTGTTCGGCCACCTAATGAGAATGAACCCTTATTTGCCAGCGGCACACAACATGAAAATGAAAACAGCAAGATATGGAGGAAGACCACGTAGAAGGTGGATTGAAGGAGTTACCAACATTCTGACCAGCCACTGTTAGTGCACATAAAACGACCAGGCATGCAATATCACGAAAACCGATCGTCATTTCATCCTGCGACGCCTTACATCATAAGCAGAGAAAAGAGAATAGATACATAGATATAGAATCATAAAATAATGATTGTCTTCAGTAAGAGAATAATTGTTTTTTGCAATAGGAAAATAAATTGCTGTTTACAATAAGACAATAATTATTGTTTGCAATAGGAAAATAATTGCTGTTTACAATAAGACAATAATTGTTGTTTGCAATAAGGAAATAATTATGACTTCCAAACAAAATATAATTTTGGTTTCCAAATATAAATTAAATATGGTTTGCAGTCAGAAAATGGTCTATTGTATATCCCCATGTGGAAGGTTGTTGATAGCATCCAAACTTGTCGTTAAACGTGGGGGTGGGAGCTATAAGTTTCTGTTCCAGGCCAGATTCATTCTGTTCCATTCCAGGTTGAGTCGTACTGAGTCCGTGTTTGTGGAGGGTGGTCGTGATGTTTAGGATCAATCTCTTTCTTGGTTATCCCTTGGCTCTGTATCCAGATGATCGTTTGTTATAAGCTCTCATACCACTTATTAGCTTGGGTCCAATCTCACAAGGTGACCAAACCACTTTATCTGCTGACGTTCTATATATTTGATACAAGTCATTATTCCTACTCTTTTACCGACATCCTTGTTTCTTACTCTGTCTAATTTGGTGACCATAGATGTTGTTTTTCTCAAACACTTCATCTCACATGTGGTGATTTTCTCTGCTGTGAGGCTGTTAAAGACCATGTTTGATACTGGTAAAAAAGTGTTGGTATGACAATTATCTGTCTCTGTATGTCCATATTGACCTTTGAATGGAGGAGTAATGTTGAAAGTTGATATATCACTGCTTTTGCTTTCTGGCATCTTGATTCTATTTCTCTGTCTAGTTTTCCATTTTGTGAAAAAAACACTTCCTAATTATTTGAATTCTTTTGTTTGTTTCGTGTTGAATCGTCTATTGTGATATCTATTGTTGTTGGTGACTTGCTGATTTTCAAAAACTTTCAGAGAATGTTGATGGCTGGAAATAAAAATTTAATGATGACTTGCAACAGAGATACTAACAATAAGAAAATAATGAGTATATGCAATCATAAAATAATGAGTATATGCAATCATAAAATAATGATGGCTTGGTAAGCCTCTATAGCTATGTCGATAGTGTCGACAGCTATGTCGATAGCTATGTTCTCTAGACAATAGAGAAAAAAGGTAAAGCCGTTTGACCTTTGTTAGGTTTGAGATTTATGCCAGAGTGCAGTACGGCCAACAAGTTGCAACGTACGACTGGACTCTTAATGAAATGGCTACTGACGTCCACCTTTCAGTAGAATTTGAATTTGTAAAACATTTAAACAGATTCGAGGATCTCTCTAGCATAGTGGTTAAGCTGTTCTCCTTGTGTTGAAGAGGTCATGGGTTGGAATCCGACTCGTGTTCTCTTGTGTACAAGGTGAATTTTTTTTGGATATCCCTGTGGATTATCGCTTGAAGGCAGCGTACTACTTCGTTGAAAGTGACGGAGTACATATGGGGAAACTAGTACAGTGAAGACAATCCGTTACGTCTTTTGAACCCTTTTTTAACCTTTTGAACAGGATAGTTACCACTGCCGATGTAAGATGAGTCGAAACACTGACGCAAATATAACGACGATGCAACGGTCGAAAGAAGGACCGGAGGAAAGAAAGAAATCATACACGATCCTTACCAAACATTTTTGCCATCATACGAAAGAAAATGTTCATCTGCTTGGTCATCTGGATCTGGAAACTCAGTTTCTCCTGGTTTCAACAATTCTCTGTTAAGCATACAAATTGTGTTGATTAAGCTAGGTAGTATCTCTGTTGGTTCAGCATAAGTGTTGTGTTGATTAAGCTAGGTAGTATCTCTGTTGGTTCAGCATAAGTGTTTTGTTGATTAAGCTAGGTAGTATCTCTGTTGGTTCAGCATAAGTGTTGTGTTGATTAAGCTAGGTAGTATCTCTGTTGGTTCAGCATAAGTGTTTTGTTGATTAAGCTAGGTAGTATCTCTGTTGGTTCAGCATAAGTGTTGTGTTGATTAAGCTAGGTAGTATCTCTGTTGGTTCAGCATAAGTGTTTTGTTGATTAAGCAAGGTAGTATCTCTGTTGGTTCAGCATAAGTGTTTTGTTGATTAAGCAAGGTAGTATCTCTGTTGGTTCAGCATAAGTGTTTTGTTGATTAAGCAAGGTAGTATCTCTGTTGGTTCAGCATAAGTGTTTTGTTGATTAAGCAAGGTAGTATCTCTGTTGGTTCAGCATAAGTGTTTTGTTGATTAAGCAAGGTAGTATCTCTGTTGGTTCAGCATAAGTGTTTTGTTGATTAAGCAAGGTAGTATCTCTGTTGGTTCAGCATAAGTGTTTTGTTGATTAAGCAAGGTAGTATCTCTGTTGGTTCAGCATAAGTGTTTTGTTGATTAAGCAAGGTAGTATCTCTGTTGGTTCAGCATAAGTGTTTTGTTGATTAAGCTAGGTAGTATCTCTGTTGGTTCAGCATAAGTGTTGTGTTGCTAACGCCAAATAGTATCGCCATTGAGCATACAAATTGTATTATTACACCAAGTAGTATCGATATCGAGCATACATATTGTGTTGCTTACGCAAATAAGGGTTTATGTCATGATATTATCGATGAAATCTTGCTAACGATACTTATCAAGTATTGAATGCGACATTAGACAAGATGTATCCAGTCAAAAAATGGCAACTAAGCATTGTATTGTTTTCGAACAAACCTGTGGGATGACCCCCAAGTATCGTCACCTATCTTGACTGTTATGTGGATAACATTTGATAAGTGACATTGTCTGGAATTATTAGCAATAACACTTTTCTCGAATGGGCTTAGCTGAGCATGTAAGAAAACCTTGTTCAATGAAGTTGATTCACAATGCAAATTATTTTTGGCCCGTGTGTTGCCGAGCCCGAAAGGGGAGCAATGAATAGCAACACTATTTACCTTCCACGCATGTCGTAAAAGGCGACTATGGAGGTTATGGGATGGAGTTGGCTGTCCCATCTCATATAGGGTCAGTGACCCACAGCCATGCTGAAGTCGGATGGGTCAGGCCGAAAGGCGCAGTTATAGCAGCAATGCTTTAAACCATGGCACAACGCCTTTCGTTCTCCGGACTACATCCTGCTAAACCATGGCACAACGCGTTCCGTTCTCCGGACTACATCCTGCTAATCTGCAGGAGTTTGAGAACGAACGCAGAAGAAGAAGAAGAAGAAGAAATTATTTTTACTTTTACAAATACAGGAACAAAAGATTTGTGAATGATGAGGGTATAGATTTCATTACAAATAACAATGAACTCAAAAGGAGAATTTCTAGAAACAAATCACACAAGATTACTTGAGAGATATTCCGTAGAGTTGGAAGTAGAAAAGTTTATTATATTGAAATAACTATTTATTCCTGGTACACCTTGAGAACAATAACAAAAGGTATGGGTTAAAGGTATTTATTCTTGGTACACCTTGAGAACAATAACAAAAGGTATGGGTTAAAGCTATTTATTCCTGGTACACCTTGAGAACAATAACAAAAAGTATGGGTTAATGGTATTTATTCTTGGTACACCTTGAGAAAAATAACAATAGGTATGGGCTAAAGGTATTTATTCCTGGTACACCTTGAGAACAATAACAAAAAGTATGGGTTAAAGGTATTTATTCTTGGTACACCTTGAGAACAATAACAAAAGGTATGGGTTAAAGCTATTTTATTCCTGGTACTCCTTGAGAACAATAACAAAAGGTATAGGTTAATGGTATTTATTCTTGGTACACCTTGAGAACAATAACAAAAGGTATTGGTTAAAGCTATTTTATTCCTGGTACACCTTGAGAACAATAACAAAAAGTATGGGTTAATGGTATTTATTCTTGGTACACCTTGAGAACAATAACAAAAGGTATGGGTTAAAGGTATTTATTCATGGTACACCATGAGAACGATAACAAAAAGTATGGGTTAAAGGTATTTTATTCCTGGTACACCTTGAGAACAATAACAAAAAGTATGGGTTAAATGTAAGATGAGTTATGAACTACTTCTTCTCGTTCGTTCTCAAGTTTCTGCAGATTAGCAGGATGAAGTCCAGAGAACGGAAATCGTTGTGTCATGATTTACAGCTTGGCTGTGATATCTGTACCATTCGACGTGATACATCCGATTCAGAGTGGTTTCTAGGTCTCTTTAACCCTCTTCGCGATGGGACATCCAGTTACACTCCCAAAACCTCCTTAGTAGCCTCGTACAACGTGCATGACAGGTGATAATGTCACTATTCCTTCCTCCCCTTCCGGGCCCCAGGTAACATGGGCTAAATTTATGAACCAGCGTCATAGCGTATACCATCCCCATAATAGCTCATCTGCCTAGTCAGTGGTTTACGAGAAACTGTCTGACTGGTGTCGCCTAAAGCACTTGCTCAGTAGCGATGGCACCATCTCTCGACCTTTACAGAGCATGAACATCGGAATTCTACTTCCTAGACACTGGAGTAAACCACGGGAGCAATTTTTTTTCAAACCACGAGTAACTAATACACTCGAAACCAGGCTCTTGTCGGCAGGTGATTGGCTTCAAAGATACAGCGGCTCCTGAGAATAGCGTACTATAGAAAAAATCTAGATCCTGAAAATAATGTAATATAGAGAAAATATAGATCATAGGAATAATGTAATACAGAGAAAATATAGATCCTAGGAATAATGTAATATAGAGAAAATATAGATCCTAGGAATAATGTAATACAGAGAAAATATAGATCCTAGGAATAATGTAATATAGAGAAAATATAGATCCTAGGAATAATGTAATATAGAGAAAATATAGATCCTAGGAATAATGTAATATAGAGAAAATATAGATCCTAGGAATAATGTAATACAGAGAAAATATAGATCCTAGGAATAATGTAATATAGAGAAAATATAGATCCTAGGAATAATGTAATATAGAGAAAATATAGGTCCTAGGAATAATGTAATAAAGAGAAAATCTAGAACCTGAGAATAATGCAATATAGAGAAAATCTGGATATATTAATAATAACGCAGAACCAAAGTACGATAAAATTGTAATCATATCGCATGTACGCACCATTCTATCATTTCTATAAGGAGACATATAAGGACTGTACATACATAACTTAAGAAATGGTTGCCAATTGTTGACTCCTACCCCTTGTCAACACCTAGTAACAATTCCGGAAACCTTTGCTTAATTGTGTTAAAAACATTTACTCCCCAACCCACTTAATATGTTTGGCAGAAAAAGTGTGCAAAACATACATGTTTTGTTTCGCAGTTTTAGAGAGAAAAAATGTTCAGATTAATTAAAACAGTTTAACTGGGTTGATTAATTCAGTATTGTTGACTTTAACTTTTTTCAAATACCATCCCTTCCCCTTTGTGAACAATTACCAAACATTTTCGAATGCCCTCTCACCCTAATTGCGGTCGTAGTGTATGTACTTATTATGTTCGTGTGCAGTGTTCTTCCTGTTGTGGTATTACAGAATATATTTTGCACATTTCTAATCCACATTAATTATCTATACATATGTGTTTGGAAAAGATAGAAATAATAATTGGAAAGAATACTTCCAAGAACTGTATAATCCTAACATTATGACGTAACATACTTATAAGGTAAAAGATCAAGACATTGCAGAGCCAGAAATGTTAAGCAAGACATAGAAATGACTATCAATAACAGCTCAAACAAGAAATCGCCTGGCAAAGGTGGCATAGCCAACGACGCCATTAAAGCATGTAAAGATATAGGTTAAAATGGCTGCAAAGAATATTCAAAATAGCGTGGAAAGAAGGAGAAGTCCCAGAGGACTGGCAAAAGTCAGTAATCGTGCCATTGTGGAAAAACAAGGGCAGCAAAAGAGATTGGGAAACATACCGAGACATCTCGCTAGCCACACCGGGAAAAATCTTTACAAAGATAATAGAACAACAAAGATAATAGTGCAATATACATCGTCGAACCACAATTGAGCCTCTCTCAATTTGGCCTCAGAAGAAGACTTAGCTGTACAGACGCAGTGTTCACGCTAAGACAAATGAGTGAGAGCAATATAATACAACAAGGAACTAAACGCAATATTTATAGATCAAAAGAAAGGGTTTGATAGAATCAACAGAGAAGTACTATGGGAAACTCTAGAAATGAGCTGTATAAAACGACAACTGTTAGAAAGTATAAGACTCTTGTATAAAAACTACCAATGTGTGGTAAAAACATCAGATGGTATTACAGACGCATTTTAGACAAAAACAGGAGTTCGTCAGGGTGGCGTGCTCTCACCCTTGCTGTTCAATATATACATAGACAATAATAAAAGAGGTGAAAAGTACAGAGGGCAACATCACCGATTCAGAACAAGATAACTCTGAGCAACTAAACAATGAAATAAATGAACTGCTTTTCGCAGACGACCAAAGTCTCATATACGAAAACGAAGAACAACTACAAAATCATGTTAGCTCACTATCTGCAACATGTAGAAAATACAACATGAAGATCAATACACAAAAGACGGAAACTATGAAAATATGCAGAACATCGTGCCCACTAAACATACAGATAAACAACATAGGAGTAAAACAAGCAACAGAGTTCAAATATCTCGGTAGTATTTTTACAGAAAATAGAAGCCTCGATTAAGAAATAGAGACAAGATGTCAAAAGGCAAATGAAGTAACATACTAACTGTCACCACTACTTCTTAATCCCAAGATCGAGATGGAAGTTAAAAGACAAATGATCTACAGTCTATTCCTACCAACACTATGCTACCAGTGCAAAACCTTGACTCTCATCTTCACATTACAGAAAGATAGTGACATGTGAGATGAAATGCTTGAGGGATCAATGCAGTGGTCACCAGGCTTGATAGATTACAAAATGAAGATATCAGAGAAAGAATAGGTATAATATATTGCACAGAATACATAGAAAGGCGGCAGATCAAGTGGTTTGGCCACATTATGAGAATACATCACGACAAGTTGTCCGTACAGGCATATAACCAAATAAGATCAGGGTACAAAGCCAGAGGAAGACCACGGAAAAGATGGATAGAAAACGTCAGGAAAATCCTGAACAAACACGGTCATAGTACAGCCGAGGCCACACATTTGGCTCTAAAACGCAAGTTCGAGTTCCAATCTCCCTACGCGTAACGGCAAGAGTGGATAGCAAACCACCTGGGGAAAGACAATATAGATATGTGTTGTGGTATTGCAGAATATTTGTTGCACATTTCTAATCCATATTAATTATATTTATCTGTTTATTTTCAACCATTGCTGTGTATACGTCTTGGGTAAAATAAAAGGCTGGTTACTTAAATAAAAGCTATTGACTTATTTTCATGACCTTAATTTTTTTTGGAGATTGTTGTTTCATATTTTCTGGAAAATCGGTAACGAAAGAAGGCAATTACTGGAAACTATGGCTAAGTTATAAGTTCTTAGTATTAAATCAGTATTAAATGTCATTTTCTGATTTCTTAGAACGGGGGGGGGGGGGGGTGGGTGGGGGGGTCGATAGTCTTTGAACCCCGCCACCGCTTCTTTATCTACATGATTTTGTTAAACTGCATTAAGTTTCATTAGAACGTGTTGAGAATTTTTGGGAATCTGACTCGGCAAACACATGACTTTAATTTATAAAATTGTTGTTGTATTCTAATATTCGTACCGTCCTTACATAAAGCATTTTAGTCAACAAAAACCGATTCTCAATATGTCCTACCTGATGCATTTACGACAAAACATATAATAACGTTGTAAATTAGAACATCGACACTGTCTTCCATAATTTGAATTTACTTCATCAGGAAAAAATTGTGTATGTGGTTCTTGAGTTCTCTCGACATTTAAACATGTTCGGTCGTCGTGCGCGACATTAACGGCGCTAAGGTAAGGCAAATATTCAATTAAAAAAACATCTTATGTATATCTGCCCAGTTAACTAAAAGATCAATAGCATTACAGTAAGTGAATGTCAAAATACATTATAAGAACGGATGTGAGAGACAATATTTGAAACTTCTTTAGCTCATGAAATTCAATCCAATAATTAAATTACAACATATTATATTTGTAGAAGTAAAATTTTAAATTTTAAATGAGATGCTACAGACGAATTTGACGTATATCATGGACAGCTAAAAAGACAAATCAAGAATTGTTAAGATCAGAAAACGTCGAAGAGGGTTGGCTCATTAACAACATCATAACAAGAAATATGTGTTCTTGGTCATATAAAGAGATATAACAACATTGAAATTAATAGCTGAAAGCAGAGTTAACGGCAAATGGGGAAGAGGGCTCCCAAGACGACGATTTTGTAGGGATATATCAGATTGCTTAAATGTGTCTCTAGCTGCGGCAGGTAAACTCGCCCAGAATCGCGGAGTGTTCAGAGAATCCATAAGGAAAACCACGTTCTAGAAAGAATATGTCACATGATGATGAAAATATTTAGAATGATTAAAAAAATCAAAAGGATGTGCAAATTTAAGACAACAGCAACAACTACAGAATTTCATGGTAAAATCATGAAAGTCACGTTAAACATAAAATCGCGACGTGTAAAAAAATCGTGTGAGCGTGTGAATTTGAGAAATTAAATTCAGTTGAATTTTGAAACGAAATGTAGTAAGCGGAATCAAATGTTGTATTATAATAGTCAAACACAGCTATGTACTTGTAAGACTAGCTATATACTTTCACCTCAAATATACTAGCACTGTTCCCATTTTCACGAATGTTCCTATCTTTGGAATTTGAACCCTACACTTCAGCTTTGGTTGCAGACCAGAAGTGTGAGACACTGTGTAGAAGCTGGTAGCACCAATAATGATGCTTTTTTCCTGACTCGGCTTTTCCATCAACATTTGTAGTGGAAGTGTTTGCCGGCACTGAGTGAGATGTAGTCCAGATAAAAATAAGAATTCGTAAATTGAAGACATATATATCAATAACTGTTTCACTAGACATTAAATAACGAATGTACATACATTTTTGGTACAATACAGGAAGAAGACACAACATGTTAATTTATTTTCCGTGTCTATGTTTGTATATTTCATGTTCATCATTTAATAATTGAAATATTAATTTTTTTGATGGTTGGGGTTAGGGTTAGTTATATAAAACACAACTAGTCTAACTCTATCCCTAACCAAAACCCTTAAATACATTAATATTTAAATTATTAAACGGTGAACATGAAATTTGCAAAACATAGACAAGGGAAATAACTCGACAATAAAGTGGCGTCTATTTGTACTGTACCAATTTTATCTTTAGAGAAACAAATTCATTTTGCAGTGGTAGAGATTAATGTTCTGGCATAGTAGTCAAGACATTTTCCTCTGGCTCAAGAGTTCACGGGTTTAATTCAGGATCATCTCTGGGGTATATCGCTTTAAGCTTCCGAGTTACGAAGTTTCAGTAGTAATCTTGGCGTCATTCGACGTGTTGCATCATTGAGTGGGGTAGAGTAGATATGATGAAATTGGGGTGAAGTTAATCCTTTACATCCTTTGATGCATTTTATTTTTAGAAACAGCTGCACTTTCGAGAAAGTCGGTATCAAGAAAATTAGAATGTTTCTAATATTAGTTTTATTAATATTAGAATTGTGTATTTATAATTGTGTAATTAGAATATTAGAATTGAGCTTGCTTGCTATCACCGGATTACAGCGTGCCAGGTTCGAAACCACGTCCCCACGTCCGTACAAAAATTTAAAAAAGTCCGTGTTGTGATTTTTCGCTTGACACGACCACTCCTCCAGTCGACAGCTGTAAATGAGTACCTGACGCAGGAGTTAGGGGAGGTAAGACAGCAAGGAAAGGAACTGGCCACCCCTCCTAATAGTTGCTGCGGCTTAGTACATGAAGAGTTATCTTCATTCCCGACGGCAGGTTGCTGACATGGGACATACCTTTTTACTTTACTTTAATATTATAATCTAAATGGAAAAAAAGGCAAATAATAAATACAATATTCATCCCAATGTTTTCAATGTCAGACATCAACTCTAACTAAAGAACGAGAGAAAAAGCTTACTACGTGTGAAATGAGATGCCTAAGAAAAGCAACAAACAGAACAAGAAGAGATCATGTGAGAAATGAGGACATTGCAAGAACTGTCGGAAAAACATCAGTGGTCAAATATATAGAAAAACATAGATTGAAATGGCTCGGCCACTTAATGAGAACGAACCCTTATTGGCCAGAAGCAGGAGCATACAACATGAATATGGAAACAGCAGGATACAGAGGAAGACCAATAAGAAGATGGATTGAAGGAGTTACCAACATTCTGACAAAACACTATTACTGCATATACCAAGCGACCAGATGTGCAATGGCTCGAAACCCGATCGTCATTCAATCCTGCGACGCCTCAAAGCACAAACCGAGAAGAGACAATAGAGACTGTAAATGTCGTCTAAAGATGGTGTTATAAATATTAGAATGTAACCGTAGTCTAACATTGGTGTTATAAATATTAGAATGTAACCGTAGTCTAACATTGGTGTTATAAATATTAGAATGTAACCGTAGTCTAACATTGGTGTTATAAATATTAGAATGTAACCGTAGTCTAACATTGGTGTTATAAATATTAGAATGTAACCGTAGTCTAACATTGGTGTTATAAATATTAGAATGTAACCGTAGTCTAACATTGGTGTTATAAATATTAGAATGTAACCGTAGTCTAACATTGGTGTTATAAATATTAGAATGTAACCGTAGTCTAACATTGGTGTTATAAATATTAGAATGTAACCGTAGTCTAACATTGGTGTTATAAATATTAGAATGTAACCGTAGTCTAACATTGGTGTTATAAATATTAGAATGTAACCGTAGTCTAACATTGGTGTTATAAATATTAGAATGTAACCGTAGTCTAACATTGGTGTTATAAATATTAGAATGTAACCGTAGTCTAACATTGGTGTTATAAATATTAGAATGTAACCGTAGTCTAACATTGGTGTTATAAATATTAGAATGTAACCGTAGTCTAACATTGGTGTTATAAATATTAGAATGTAACCGTAGTCTAACATTGGTGTTATAAATATTAGAATGTAACCGTAGTCTAACATTGGTGTTATAAATATAAGAATGTAACCGTAGTCTAACATTGGTGTTATAAATATTAGAATGTAACCGTAGTCTAACATTGGTGTTATAAATATAAGAATGTAACCGTAGTCTAACATTGGTGTTATAAATATTAGAATGTAACCGTAGTCTAACATTGGTGTTATAAATATTAGAATGTAACCGTAGTCTAACATTGGTGTTATAAATATTAGAATGTAACCGTAGTCTAACATTGGTGTTATAAATATTAGAATGTAACCGTAGTCTAACATTGGTGTTATAAATATTAGAATGTAACCGTAGTCTAACATTGGTGTTATAAATATTAGAATGTAACCGTAGTCTAACATTGTTGTTATAAATATTAGAATGTAACCGTAGTCTAACATTGGTGTTATAAATATTAGAATGTAACCGTAGTCTAACATTGGTGTTATAAATATTAGAATGTAACCGTAGTCTAACATTGGTGTTATAAATATTAGAATGTAACCGTAGTCTAACATTGGTGTTATAAATATTAGAATGTAACCGTAGTCTAACATTGGTGTTATAAATATTAGAATGTAACCGTAGTCTAACATTGGTGTTATAAATATTAGAATGTAACCGTAGTCTAACATTGGTGTTATAAATATTAGAATGTAACCGTAGTCTGGCATTGGTGTTATAAATATTAGAATGTAACCGTAGTCTAACATTAGTGTTATAAATATTAGAATGTACATGTAGCGTAACGTTCGTGTTCAGAATTATCGAGCGTAGTTTCATGTCAGTCAAATACCATAGCGAGGCACAAAATCTTTTACTTTATGCAAAAATGGACAAAAAAATATTGTATATCAGCAGAGATGAGTTGACATCAACAATAATTATTCACAAAGTTTATGAACAACTTGAAAATGTTAGCAACTTTGGATATCTCAGGTAAACCATCAACACCACAGGAGATTGGCCTGCTGAGATCAGAAAGAGATTAGCAAAGGCCCTACAAAACAACATGCTGAAAAATCTATGACAATTGGCAAAGTTACAACTACTAAGAAGCTATATCGTTCCATTGTCAATACTTGGCTGTGAGACGTGGACAATGGAAAAAATATTGGGTTATGAAATAAAATATTCTGTTAGAAAGACTACATGGCTGCTGTGGCTCGGCAAGCAATTTATGAGCATTTTGGCTGCCTCAATTATGGCTTCCATTTCTGCTTTGAAATTTGTGGAATGTTTGCCTGTGGGTATGGATTTTTCTATTTCTTGTCCATCTGGTGTTACTATATATATTCCCGATCCTCCCTCTAATACTACTTCTTTCGCTGATCCATCTGTATATACATGTGTCCATATATCCTTTGGGTATGCTTTCTGTATGTGATACTTATGTAAAGTCAGTGTTGCAGGCATTTAAAGATCCAAAGAACATGAGCATGAATGAACTTATGGCCTTCCTACTATACCTCAGCAGTACTACCAAAGAAACAGTACTGCAGTGGATCCCTGGTCACTGTGGCTACCTGGAAATGAAAAAGCTGATCTCCTGTCAAGGAAAGGGGGATCACTGGAACAAATAGAAAGTGATAACACGTACTATGAATGTAAGACCGTGTTAAAAGCAGAATATAAAAAAAAGTGGAAACAGATGCACTCAACTGCAGAACCAAATGACCCCTACCATCAAATGTCACGCAAGGAACAAACCATCATCTTCAGACTACGAACTAGTCACAACAGACGAAGAAGTCATATTTTCCGAAAAATGAAGATTGACGAGACAGACATGTGCAACTGTGGACTGAGCCCAGAGACTACTGAACACGTTCTTCATGCCTGTCAACTCTACCAAGAAGAGAGGGAGAAAATATGGCCTACTGAGACGGCACTGCTTCCAGACTTGAGGGGTTCCATGGATGACCTGAAGTCAAACACACAATTCATTGAAGCTATTGGTGAAGTAACCTGATATCTGACTGAAGAACGACGAAGAAGAAGAAATAAAATGTTACAGAAAGATCCTAAGAATATCATGATAATCTATAAAAGGTAATACTACTAGTAAAACTGTATGAAAATAATACTCACGTGGAAGACAGGTTATGAAGTTCTACTGAATGACGACTGACACACTATCACTGTCGGATGTTTACGTGAAATAATATATACATCAAAACACAGGATATAATCATACAAATGGCAATACACAGGACATAATCGACGTTTCGAACCAGAAGGCCTTTATCAAGATCTTGGTAAGAATATATCCAATGTAATGCGTGTCCCAGATATTTTCATCTCTCACCAGTTTCATTGTTAATATTGTCATTGTTGATGCGGGTTGGTCGATTCATTTCAGTGATGTGTGTTTGTTTGGTTCCACAGGACTTACAAAGAATATAACTCTTATATACCTGTGTGCATTTTTGTTTGTGGGTGTTTCAACGAGCTTGACTTCATAACCATAAAACTCTAATCTCAGCGATGTGGCGTGTGGGGGAGTGTTTCATCTTAACTACTTCATAGCCAGAAAACGCTCTCAGGGAAATACAATGCTTCGAGAAGCAGCTTCCTATTCAGAAGTGGTAAGAACGCAAATGTTTACTTCCCTTATTAGAAGTCCTCTCGTTCAATATTGATTTTATATACTTATAGATACATCTAAGTTAACTATTGAGTCTGCATACCTCTAAAATCATGTAAGTGAAATGGAAAATATGCATAGTTCTCAATGAATTCAAGTATAACAGTGAATGTACATAGCTCTAAATTAATTCAAATTTAACAATGAATGCACATAGCCCTAAATGAATCCAAGTCTAACAGTGAATTTACATGACTCTAATTGCATTCAAGTGAATGTGCATTCCTCGAAATGAAAATGAATTTAAGTATAACAGTGAATGTACATAGCTCTAAATTAATTCAAATTTAACAATGAATGCACATAGCCCTAAAAGAATCCAAGTCTAGCAGTGAATTTACATGGCTCTAATTGCATTCAAGTGAATGTGCATTGCTCTAAATGAATTCAAGTGAATTTGTGCATAGCTCTAAATGAATTCAAGTTTAACAGTGAATGCACATAGCCCTAGAGGAATTAAGGTTCTTCTTCTTCTGCGTTCAGCATCTGTGGTCATGCTATACCGTCAGGCCTGTTGTCAAGACGAAGTCCACTGTCTTCTCCAGGTCAGAGCGGCTGCTCCATAGCTTTTGCCTCAAGTCTGTATCCTCTGGCCAGGTCTGCTGTCTCTGCTCTTTGTATGTCAATCGGTAAAGGTGATCAAACGGTCTGCAGTGTCCTGTTCTAAGGCGCAATATTGTGGTCTGTTGATATCTTTGAAGGAGATGTATTGCATCATGTCCGTATCCCTCTTCCATTTGTTTCTTCCACTTTTCTATGTATGTGTTGTGGATTATTGGTTTTTTTTCTGGAATTAAGGTTAAATGGTGAAGCATACCTCTAAATATAATCCCCAACCCTTGCTGATGTAATAGAAATCATCGGATTCATCTGGTTCATTTCCATCTAGTATCTGAGGACGGCGAAGGGCAATTGCTGACTCATGATCATCATCTTCCCCAGTGGCTTCATATTCCCCGCCTTCACCTTTAAACATATAAACGGCATATGTATACAAATAGTCAAGATGGACTTGGCTAGTTGAAATTAATATGCGTACACTTGTGGTTCATGTGTAATATTTTGCGGGAAGATTGCAATATATGATGTACACTTATTAACTTTCTCATTCGTTTTCAGTCAATTCTTGAACTATCCAATTCAATAAACACAAAATCTGTTCGTTTTGTCTTTATCTGTCTCTTATTTTCATTGATCTTCCCCGCTGTCACTAAATGTCAAAGTTTTGATTCTTTTACCGCATGCCCTATACATTTTGACTGTTTGTGTCTAATGTTTGCTATAGTTTGTTTCTTTACTCTTACATCTTTGAAAATCTATCTCATTGTATTCTGCACATGCTTGTTGAAAACCACGGTACTTTACGGAAATATGTTCCCCCACATTTGATTATTTTCCTTGTCTATGTTCATCAGACAACGGATACGTATTTACTAATTAAAATATGAATTTGTTTAGGGTTAGAAGAAGTTTAGGAGAGTTGTGTTGACATAACTAACCCAAACTATTGTCTATCCCCAGGTGGATGATGCTCAGAATATCCACACCTGTCACTAAGAGTAGAATTGGTTACTATGAGCTTTAGTTGTCTATCCAAGGAAAAAATGTGTTGCAATGGCCTTGTCGATTCCATATTTGTTCAGAGTTGTCTTGATACTATCTATCCATTTTTTTCTAGGTCTTTCTCTTTTCCTCATTCTTTGTATCCGGATCTTCTTATGCTATATGCTCGTGTGGATAGTTGGTTATGATTCATTCTCATAATGTGGCCAAATCATTTTATTTGTTGTTTCACGATGGGTTCTGTGCACGATTTTCCACTGATTCTTCTCCTATTCGAACCCTAACCCTAAATAAATTAATATTTAAATTAATAAATAAGTATTCGTTGTCTGATGAACATAGGCAAGGGGAATAATCAAATACAGGAAGGGAGAGGGGGGACATATTTCCTTAATGAACCAAAACCACATAAAAATATACATAAGACTTTGTAATCTGATTCTTAACGTTTCAAAACTTGTATCTAAGTGAGGGGTCTTCGAGGGTCTTCCAAACTACGATCCAGATCTTGAACCTGGAGAACCAACGCGCTACTGTAGTCTGACCCATATCAGTACATATCCTTACAGTTTGGTTGAATCTACCATAAGTAAAGCGCCAGCAGAGTGGGATATCTGGAGGGGAGGGAAGTGTGTGAACAGAGTTCTCAATCTGTCCCAGCCATATATCTGCCCCAGATGGAGGGTATTAAAAATAGTATTCGGGTTTATCAAATTCAGGCATTCAAACATATGAGGAATTGGAGACAATAAAGACAAAATTTGTTTGTTTTGTTTTGCGTTCGCTCCATTGTAATCAACATGGATCTCCGTGCGATTTCCGCCGGGAGCGTGTTTACGTTACGCTTATATATATATATTCATTCATTTAGCGTTACCATGCCTTCCGGTGTAGGCGATCATGTCTCTCTACAGACTTCTGTTTTCTTATACATTTAAATATACTTTCTGGTGATTCTGCATTATACCAGGCTTTCAAGCATCCATCGTTTTCTCATGTTGTCTCCCTCTGTCTCTCTTACCCTCGATCTTTCCAGTTGCTACGATGTTCTCCAGCCCACCTCTTCTCATGACATGACCACAGAAATTGTGATTGTCATCTTCTAATACAGTTAATAAGTTCTCTATTTGAGTTGACCAGTTGTAGAATTATAGCATTACTCTTTTTAGCTGTCCGTGATATTTTCAACATTATTCTATAAAACCACATCTCTGTGGCGTCCAGATGTGTTCTTGCAATATTGTCAATTGTCCATGCTTCACAACCATATAACAGCATGGGCTCTATGTAACATTTTAGTATGTTCTTTCTTACTTCTATTGATAATGATTTATTACACAAGATGTTCCTCATTTTTTGTAATGCTGCTTTTGTATGTACTGTTCGACTTTTTATCTCAGTGACACATCTACCATCTGAAGTAATAAGTGTGCCCAAATATTTAAATTTGTCTACTTGTTTAAGAAATGTCCCGTTGACCGTGATGTTACATTTAGTAGGGCTAGATGTTTTAGAAGTAACCATTACCTCTGTTTTCTTAGTATTCAAGCTGATACCTTTGTTTGCACTTTCTTCTACTATAGTTGTAATCAATTGTTGTAGTTCTTTTTTTACTCTTTGCTACCAGAACCGTGTCGTCAGCATATCTCAGGTTATTTACATTATACCCACCAACAGCTATTTCTGGCATATTTTCTATAGATCTAAAAATCATATCAATCTATACGTTAAACAGATCAGGTGATATCACACAACCTTGTCGGACTCCTTGTCTTATTGGATACAATTCCCCTATTTGGTTTAAACATCCTTGTTTTATTGGATGAAATTTCCCTATTTTGGTTGTTTATTTTGATTGCTGCTGTTTGTTGCCAATATATGTTCTCTATTATTCTAAGGTCTTTACAACCAATGTTGATATCCTTTAACACACTGATGATTTTCTTATGTTTCAATATGTCATGTGCGTTCGTACAGGCTATATAGCATATATATATATATATATATATATATATATATATATATATATATATATATATATATATATATATATATATATATATATATATATATATATATATATATATATATGCATGTCTATTTCCGTAGCTCTGTAATTTTGGTGTTATGCCTAAACTCCTCGAAAACAGCACGCAGACGGACCATATTTGCCTCCTGTATAGTTTGGTTAATTGTCAACCCTTGGCGTTCTGAAAAATCTTAAAGGTTCTCCTGTGCTAGTGCAAAATTTGCCAATGTTATGATTGATTAAACGGCGTAGAGATGTCAAACAGCTGTAAACGAATCCATAGGTCTAGAAAATATTTTGTGCATTTCAATCGAAGTTTACTGTATTTTAGCAGATTAATATTCTTTCTTCTTGCCTTTTGCTGATGCCGTGAATATATCTGTCTGTGAGCAGATAGCATATTACTATTTATATATGTGTTTCGTTTGCATTACTAAATTTTAATCGATCTAGCGTTGAATAGTCCAGTAAACATTGAGATCACTACATTCTGGAAAGAATACATCACATGTCACACATTAGAGTACACAACTTTTAAAACGATATAATTTTACAGCGTCTATCGTGTGTCTGGAATAGCTCAGTTTGAACGAGCGCGAAGTATATTATGGGAGGGTATGTGGCTGTGGGTGTACGATCTAAGAAATGTTTCTGTAAAAACATTTTTGGTTAATATGTAGAAGCTGAAACATATCCAAGTCATCGCTACATTATAAGAAAAATATTCGCACCTGTTCAATTTTTCTATTTCTTTTTATTCTCGCCCGGGCAACGCCGGGCATTGCTTCTAGTAGTATATATAAATTAAGACGTCCAAGTGCACCAAGATGATGACACAATCAGAAAATTTGGACGTCACGATACGTTCTTCATATTCCACACAAAATTTATTCTGCAAAAAATCTCTCTGAAAACCATCTATCAGGTTCGCATCATAAGATACTGTCCCACGGACCAAGTCGGAAAACTCCGATTCACGAGGCAAGGCACTTGAAATATGGCGCTTACCATACACAATTTCATCTATGCACCATACGGAAAGGGGTCTAACTGTCATTCAACATAGCGGACATACAGAAAGACAATCTAGCCCGCGGCACGCTTCTCTGCAGAATGAGCTATGGGGAATCCAAGATGACCTAAACCAAACCGTTCTATAACTGATAAATATTGAACTGGATGTTTAATAAACCACTCTATACATAACCAATAATGGAATGGATGTTTAACAAACCACTCTATACATAACCAATAATGGAATGGATGTTTAACAAACCACTCTATACATAACCAATAATGGAATGGATGTTTAACAAACCACTCTATACATAACCAATAATGGACTGGATGTTTAACAAACCACTCTATACATAACCAATAATGGAATGGATGTTTAACAAACCACTCTATACATAACCAATAATGGACTGGATGTTTAACAAACCACTCTATACATAACCAATAATGGACTGGATGTTTAACAAACCACTCTATACATAACCAATATTGAACTGGATGTTTAACAAACCACTCTATATATAACCAATAATGGAATGGATGTTTAACAAACCACTCTATACATAACTAATAATGGACTGGATGTTTAACAAACCACTCTATACATAACCAATAATGGACTGGGTGTTTAACAAACCACTCTATACATAACCAATAATGGACTGGATGTTTAACAAACCACTCTATTCATAACCAATAATGGACTGGATGTTTAATAAACCACTCTATACATAACCAATATTGAACTGGATGTTTAACAAACCACTCTATACATAAACAATATTTGACTGGATGTTTAATAAACCACTCTATACATAACCAATAATGGACTGGATGTTTAACAAACCACTCTATACATAAACAATATTTGACTGGATGTTTAACAAACCACTCTATACATAACCAATATGGAACTGGATGTTTAACAGTTGATCGCAAAAGAAGTGATAATCTATACAAGCGATCATACATCGGGTTATTTTTTAAAGCAAACAAACTCTTGTTGGGACATTAAGAAAGAAGTGAAGACACCGAAAGTTATAAAGCAGTTTTAAGCACATAAAGTGAGAAAACAAATATCAATAAACAGCCAAAAATAAGCTGGATGTACACCAAAAAAGAAATGTGTTAAGAATTAGAGATCATAAATTGGAGTATGTCGGACTTACAAATCGAAATCGGTTGAATTAGCTCGAGCTTCACAATCCTATCATTGTACTGGCGATACGGTTGAATCGTGACTCTTGGCTGTACATGCCTTTTAGCTTGAATTAATTAGACCTTCATTAGGTACATTTTAGAGTATTATGACGCTTTCCATTGGTTACTATTTATATACTTGTAGTAACCTTGATTATTTTTTTGACACGCGATTCCAAGTATATAAATATTGGCCAACGTAAAAACACAGGAATAATTTTTTTTTTAAACAGAAAAATTAATTAATGAAGACATCATTAATTCTTCTAGAAGGCTTGTACTGTCTAGAGCAGTGTTTCTCAACGTGGGCCCACTGGGCGGACTACATGTAGGGTCTGGGCCGGACGTCCCGCCTACAGTCCATAGATGTTGATGTGCATTCATCACCTCTCACATCCAGGTGCAACTTATGCACAACTATCTCCATAGCAACACGTTTACGCTGGTAGCCCTGATTTCACAAAGTTTGCTATGGGGGTGACCAGTACCTGGTCCCTCCTTCTTTTTCTTCTCTTCTTACGCACCACTTTTCTTGTCAAATTCCGACGATCTCACCAAGGATCCTGAACCGGTGATGAATCTATCCTATTTGAAGCGGATCCAGGCCTTGCCTACCTAAATGATATGTGTGTATGTCCTTGTTCCCCACTGATGGGTTATATGTTTGATGTGCCTCAGTACCTTGCCTCAGTGCCTTGCTTTTGTCTCCTGTAAAACGGCCATCATGGATGATGAAGAGATGCGAGCCAGTGGACATTGCACCTTTTCCCTCCTGTAGCCGTCCTCCTGGTGGCGGGGAATGCCGGAGGTCCACCACTGCTGATGGACCCACAAACCTGACGTACGAGTGATGAGCTGGTGGGCCCAAACGTAAATGGTTTGCTCCTGGCAGGACGTGACGATCCCAGATCACTGCTACACTGGAACGCCTCTCTTCTGGGACAAGAAATGCATCCATAAAACCCCCATACAAAACAATTCAATTTTGAAATATAAAAAAATATTTACACGTTACATAGGGGACATCATAATTTTAAAAAGACTTAGGTGGGGCATGGTAGAAAAAATGTTGGGAAACAATAGTCTAGCGCCACGGTTGAAAAAATTTATGGTGGCTAAAAATAACTAATCAATAGTTGGATATGAATGTCATATACAGGGTATGTTTTCTTTATTACTAATCGAAGTGCAAAGACGAGGGACAGACATGGGTGCGTACTAATTGTGTCTGTGGTAAGAAACAATATGATGTACAGGGATAAGATTACAATGGTAATACCTATGACTAATAATATGTCACATACCTTCAGTTGTAATATTTTCTGTTTCGGACTGGTCAGCGTTCCTGTTCTGGTCTTCAGTACCGACGCTGTCGTGATCATCTGTTATAGAAGGTGAGACGTCGTTTAACCATGTACATTCCTTTAATATGTATCTAACATGTACATTCCTTTAACATGTATCTAACATGTACATCCCTTTAATATGTATCTAACATGTACATTCCTTTAACATGTATCTAACATGTACATTCCTTTAACATGTATCTAACATGTACATTCCTTTAATATGTATCTAACATGTACATTCCTTTAATATGTATCTAACATGTACATTCCTTTAACATGTATCTAACATGTACATTCCTTTAACATGTATCTAACATGTACATTCCTTTAACATGTATCTAACATGTACATTCCTTTAACATGTATCTAACATGTACATTCCTTTAACATGTATCTAACATGTACATTCCTTTAACATGTATCTAACATGTACATTCCTTTAACATGTATCTAACATGTACATTCCTTTAACATGTATCTAACATGTACATTCCTTTAATATGTATCTAACATGTACATTCCTTTAACATGTATCTAACATGTACATTCCTTTAACATGTATCTAACATGTACATTCCTTTAACATGTATCTAACATGTACATTCCTTTAACATGTATCTAACATGTACATTCCTTTAACATGTATCTAACATGTACATTCCTTTAATATGTATCTAACATGTACATTCCTTTAATATGTATCTAACATGTACATTCCTTTAACATGTATCTAACATGTACATTCCTTTAACATGTATCTAACATGTACATTCCTTTAACATGTATCTAACATGTACATTCCTTTAATATGTATCTAACATGTACATTCCTTTAACATGTATCTAACATGTACATTCCTTTAACATGTATCTAACATGTACATTCCTTTAATATGTATCTAACATGTACATTCCTTTAACATGTATCTAACATGTACATTCCTTTAATATGTATCTAACATGTACATTCCTTTAACATGTATCTAACATGTACATTCCTTTAACATGTATCTAACATGTACATTCCTTTAATATGTATCTAACATGTACATTCCTTTAACATGTATCTAACATGTACATTCCTTTAACATGTATCTAACATGTACATTCCTTTAACATGTATCTAACATGTACATTCCTTTAACATGTATCTAACATGTACATTCCTTTAACATGTATCTAACATGTACATTCCTTTAACATGTATCTAACATGTACATTCCTTTAACATGTATCTAACATGTACATTCCTTTAACATGTATCTAACATGTACATTCCTTTAACATGTATCTAACATGTACATTCCTTTAACATGTATCTAACATGTACATTCCTTTAACATGTATCTAACATGTACATTCCTTTAACATGTATCTAACATGTACATTCCTTTAACATGTATCTAACATGTACATTCCTTTAATATGTATCTAACATGTACATCCCTTTAATATGTATCTAACATGTACATTCCTTTAATATGTATCTAACATGTACATTCCTTTAATATGTATCTAACATGTACATTCCTTTAATATGTATCTAACATGTACATTCCTTTAATATGTATCTAACATGTACATCCCTTTAATATGTATCTAACATGTACATTCCTTTAATATGTATCTAACATGTACATTCCTTTAATATGTATCTAACATGTACATTCCTTTAATATGTATCTAACATGTACATTCCTTTAATATGTATCTAACATGTACATCCCTTTAACATGTATCTAACATGTACATTCCTTTAATATGTATCTAACATGTACATTCCTTTAACATGTATCTAACATGCACAGATTAACTTATGTCTATTGTCTATCTCCAGGTGGATGATGGTAAGAATATCCACACTTGTCGTTAATCGTAGAGGTGGTGACTGTGAGCTTTAATTGCCTATCCATGGTCAGATGTGTCGCCTTTGCTGCGTTGAATTCTTATTTGTTCATTGTTGTCTTGATGTTATCTAACGCATGTTCTAGGTCTTCCTCTGGGCTTGTATTCGGAACTTCTTATGTTATATGTTCTTGTTGGCTTTTGGTTATGGTTCATTCTCACAAAGTGTCCAAACCATGTTATTTATTGTTTCTGGATGTATTCTGTTCATGGTCTTATACCAATTCTTCTTCTGATTTCATGATTTCTCATTTTGTCTAGTTTGGTTACTCACGCTACTTTTCTCAGGCATTTCATCTCGCATGTTTTAATTTTTCTCTACTGTGCTATTGCCATATTCAATATCTGGCATTGATAGCAAAGTTTTGGCATAAAAATACTGTTTATCATCTGTCTCTTGACTTCCATCTTGATATTTGGGTTGAGCTGTAATGGTGGCAGCTGGTATGTCACTATGTTTGCTTTCTGGCATCTTGTCTCAATCTTCGGTCTAGTTTTCCGTTGTCTGTGAATACAATTTCCAGGTATTTCAATTCAGAAGTTGCAGTTTAAGACAGGTATTTAAATTACACAACCATTAACACTGACTGTTATCGTTAAACGGGAGTAATAAAGTTTGACATATACAAAGACACGATGGTTTAGAAAGATGAATCATGGAGGGCTGTGTTAAAGAGAACAAGAGGCAGACCATGGCTATGATGGAAACAGTATAACGAAGACCATCGGAATATGATACTGGAAGAGTCTTGAAAGCTTGAACATAACTAATAAGTTTAAAGAGTGGCAGCAAGAACAGCGTACTGCACAGGACATGACACATAGATAGGTAGTTAGTAGGATATTGATGTGAGCCTACCAGAGTTCATGTGAAATTTTATTCATGTATTAGTGAATGTATTCAAGTATTCAAGTTCTAGTGGAGTGGATTAATAAAAGTAATTTTGCTTTGATAATAACACTTTTTATGGGACATAAGTACTGTTGGTTTGAAATAAAGTATTTATTTTTAATAGTATAAATATTATATTTATTTTATTGTAAGTGCACTTTTTAGGTGTGATAAGATATTTTAATTTTATAAAGATACTTTAGTTTTAAATGTACTTTGTGAGTGAATAAGTACACCTTGAATTTGATTATCCAGATCTCTGATTATATTGTCAAGATAATGGTACGCGGAGTAAAGTACAACACTGCATTGTTTTGACTAGAATATCGAAGTAAAGTTCAAGACTGCATTGTCTAGATTATTCTATATGATATAGGTATGTGTGAACACTGACCAACCTTGTACTGAAATAAGACTGCGCAACATATCGTCTGTTTCATTCCTAGCTCTGCGTTCTCGAGTGGCCTCCCAGTTAGGTGGAGGACCTGGCAGGGCCCCCTGTATTTTAATCAAATATGTGTTTATGTCATGTTTCATACTCCATGTTGTCAGTATAACACATATAACATGATGGAATTTAAAACGTCTATAACTAACATATATAACATACTGTTATTTAAAACGTCTATAACTAACATATATAACATACTGTTATTTAAAACGTCTATAACTAACATATATAACATACTGTTATTTAAAACGTCTATAACTAACATATATAACATGCTGTTATTTAAAACGTATATAACTAACATATATAACTTACTAGTATTTAAAACGTCTATAACTAATATATATAACATGCTGTTATTTAAAACGTATATAACTAACATATATAACTTACTAGTATTTAAAACGTCTATAACTAACATATATAACATACTGTTATTTAAAACGTATATAACTAACATATATAACATGCTGTTATTTAAAACGTATATAACTAACATATATAACTTACTAGTATTTAAAACGTCTATAACTAATATATATAACATGCTAGTATTTAAAACGTCTATAACTAACATATATAACACGCTGTTATTTAAAACGTATATAACTAACATATATAACATACTGTTATTTAAAACGTATATAACTAACATATATAACATGCTGTTATTTAAAACGTATATAACTAACATATATAACTTACTAGTATTTAAAACGTCTATAACTAACATATATAACATGCTAGTATTTAAAACGTATATAACTAATATATATATATATATATATATATATATATATATATAACATGCTAGCATTTAAAACGTCTATAACTAACATATATAACACGCTGTTATTTAAAACGTATATAACTAACATATATAACATACTGTTATTTAAAACGTATATAACTAACATATATAACATACTGTTATTTAAAACGTATATAACTAACATATATAACATGCTGTTATTTAAAACGTATATAACTAACATATATAACTTACTAGTATTTAAAACGTCTATAACTAACATATATAACTTACTAGTATTTAAAACGTCTATAACTAATATATATAACATGCTGTTATTTAAAACGTATATAACTAACATATATAACTTACTAGTATTTAAAACGTCTATTACTAATATATATAACATGCTAGTATTTAAAACGTCTATAACTAACATATATAACACGCTGTTATTTAAAACGTATATAACTAACATATATAACATACTGTTATTTAAAACATATATAACTAACATATATAACATGCTGTTATTTAAAACGTATATAACTAACATATATAACTTACTAGTATTTAAAACGTCTATAACTAATATATATATAACATGCTGTTATTTAAAACGTATATAACTAACATATATAACTTACTAGTATTTAAAACGTCTATAACTAATATATATAACATGCTAGTATTTAAAACGTATATAACTAATATATATATATATATATATATATATATATATATATATATATATATATATATATATATAACATGCTAGCATTTAAAACGTATATAACTAACATGTGACATGCTAGTATTTAAAATGTAAATAATTAACACATGTGACCTGGATATTATAAGTGGTTCTTTCCTAGTAGACGCCAAAACACCGTTTATGTTTTTAATCTCCCTTTTTAGATAGTCACTGCCGATGACAATTTGCTGGTATTTTTGCTATATGCAATAATAAACATGGCTGCTGCTAATTCAAACATGCCCGGTTGAGTCTCACCAGAAATAAGTAATAATCTTTTGTTTCTACAAAGCAGAAAAAGTACTACCTTCGATAATACCTGTACTCTACCTTCCTTCTGCGTGCTGCACACTGTGGTATGGGCTCTCTCAGTGTGTAGCGCGCAGAAATAATTAGCGCGCAGTACACATATTCTGCGCGTTTTGGAAGAACTATGAAAATAATGGCACTATGTATATTGCATGATTGTGGGGCAGTGTGGAAATAAGAGACAAAACACAGTATCATATCTCTATAGTATCTTAAATGTTATCATGAAGAATTTATGTGGACATCAAGAACAACAACTTTCGACACCACATTTCCCGATACTCTCGTTCTTATGCAAGATTACTTTTCCCAATGAAACTTGTTGCATGGTTACTGAATGTCTCCCTTGTATAATATGTTGGTATGTCCTTTTGTACCTTAGTTACGGGTAAACTTCGTTCGTCTAAATTTATTCCGTTTAATATGCATTGCTCTCTACTAGGACAGTACCTGACATACTATTGACATACAATGCCCTGGTCACCGTCATAGTCTCCATGGTCATGCTACTCGTAGTAACCGCAAAGGCACCACTCTCCTCCTTGATCGTTTTACCTGCACACTGAGCTGTGAAAGCCCAAGCACTGCGAACATGTCTAATCACAGATCTATCAGTGTATATAATCACATCCCCCTCTTTGGCATTTTCACTGACCAAAGCCTGCACTTCTTTCTTCACAGCTGTGGGACACCATTCTCTGCATTCCCTGCTAAGTTATATTACTACTCTCAAACAAGTTTCGAAATCTGTGGGTAGACTGATCCATTCCGCACCTGCTGCCACATCTTTCAATCTGCACACGCTTTTTATGATATCCTCAGCACGTCCCATCCACGACTTCCGTCTCTTAATTCTACTGCCTTTAATTTTCTGTATTTCAGAATGCAAGTGGTGTTCCTTATCGGCATGTATTTGAAGGTACGCCCGTGCACGACAATACTGCAATCTGTTCTCTGCTGTTGGACAGTAAAGTAGGTACCGCATAGCTCTTGTCGATGTCACTCTTGTGCACTCAAGTATGATACGCATTGCTGCATTCAGGATTCTATCCAGTCTTTCGATCTGAGTTTGGCTAAGAGTCCGAATTTCCAGTGCATATTCCACCACAGCCACCCCCAAACCTGGGTACAATAGAAATAACAACCTCTGCTCACACTGTTGTGACAAGAGAGATAGACTCTACATGTACAAACAAGTTTGTTTCACAGAACAAAATAAAATCTTACCATTGGGAGATCAAATTTGAATATTGGATATCGAGAATTCGAGTACATTCCATCCTCACCCTTGATGAGTATTACTGGTGTGGTACGGCTGACTAGAACAAACTGTCCGGCATCTTTCAGATCAAGTTCCGTGGAGGCAAGGAAACATGTGAAGTTCTACACGGTCGAAATGCATTTTATTTTAATGTAAAAAAAGAGAGAAATTGAGTTCATTTAAAAATTGTGTAAATAAACTGATGAACTGTTTGCGGTGAGTTTTCTGTCAATTTAATATAGGGCTATAATTGACCAGAAGACTTGCTAAGTCCGATGTGTCCGGTCGAAAGGCGCATATATCGCAGCTACGTTGTAAACCAGGACACTTCTTATTACGTTCTCCGACCTACATGCAGTTGATCTACTTGAGTTTGACACCATAGAAGAAGAAACTAAATGGAGAAATTGCCCTTTTAAAAATAAAATATTCAAACTAGTGAATTTCTGTTTATATAAAAATAATATATTCAAACTAGTGAATTTCTGTTTATATAACATTATTTATTGAAACTAGTGAATTTATGTTTGAATCTGCAGATATTCCCAGTAAATAATGTACCCTGTAGGTGGAGGAAGATATCAAGAGTGTGGAAGACATCCCAGCCAGTAAATATTATTGCTAACATTTTTAAAACGTTAAAATGACTTGAAGTTACGCCTGTAGGAAAAATGTTTGATTCTACTGCTCTGACTTGGCGTCTGCAGGAAACTGTTTAAATCTACACTTCTGACTTGACTTTACGCCTGCCGGAAACTGAATCTACGACTGTGTAATTGAGAATTGATGATGATTATGTAAATGAAGTAGTCCCTTTAGCTGTGAGCAGGTAGCTCTTGACAGCTCATAGCCGTTCTAACACAATTACATGTCTTCCTCGGTTAAGTAACCGAGGTGGTACCCAAATGTGAACAAGATTGTCTCAAAGGCAGGGTTGTAGAGGAGTTGGGGATTATGGATGCATATTTAGTTCTAGAAGGAGTCATTCCAGTGCGGCAATATCCCAAGAACATCCCATTCTACCATCAATATAGCACACACTTCTGGGCCAACTAGTTCATCATCCTTCTGTCTGATTAGTTGCCCCATTCGCGGTTATAGCGCATTTAGCCTTCCCCATCAATTTGAAGACTGCCACAAAAGGATACAAGTATTACAGGTTTTACAACATTACAAGCAGGCCTATTGGCCCTGATAGTACGAATACGGATGTTCTATGCGGTGCTGATGATAATGAAATACTTGTACGGGATGTTCGTTTTTGTTGTAATAGTTCTTGTCTCAATTTTTCCTTTCTCTGTGACTTTAGTACAGTTTAAATTTCTTGATAAAATCTCATTTTTTTACTGGTGGATGTGGTTAGTCAAGTACAGAATACCCATTATTGGAGTTGCAAGACGATTCGGTGACGCTAGAATGGACCTTGTTCAATTCCCGTTAGTCCCAAGAACTTTATATTTATCCTCATGCTTCCTACTTGAATTCACTAAAGGATAAAAATGCAATGTCCGCTAGTCTGCATCTATTCATCATCCATGGAGACCATTTGACAGAAGACAAAAGTAAGAAATTGAGACAATACATGCAGTGACAATGACTTTTTCCAAATGTGGCAGGTTGTCAGCCTATCCCCAACTTTCCTTGGCGTTTCCTACGACGAGTCTGACACGAAGACAGTCCTCCTATTTTTTGCACCCTAAAAAACTAGAAGTCCAGGTTTGGTTGCTGTACATGCAGTTTGAATACATTCTTTTGACTATATTGTGTGTGTAAATGCACTGATGCAATAAGAAAAGTAGCATTGTCTGGTCGAATACATTCGTATATGAATATATTAGATTAGAACACAATGTCTGCTGAAGACGGATATGTCGGGCCATTCGCGCAAATTAAACGGCGAAACAACGCATTTCCATTCTCTAGACTACATCCTGCTGGAAATCTAGTAGGACCATGGTCCTGCTACAAGATAATTCAGCAGGAGTTTGAGAATGAATGCTGAAGAAGAAGAAGAAGAACACAATGTAACCATTTATAATCTATGAAACAACTCTGTGACAGATCTAGCAAATCGACAATGACGAAACACAATGCTCATTGAACATGAAGAATACAAAGGAGAGAACCAAACGAAAAACGATAACATTTGGATCCATTAACATCTGCAGATTGAAGAATAAAGCTGAAGATCTAATAGAGAAAATGGAAAACGAAACATCAAACTACTAGGACTAGCATAAACAAGAATAAAGAGCTACGGCAACAAAGAAAAATACGAAAAGACTACACATTAATCAACTGTGGTGTAAAACTGAAGACGAAAGCAAAATAAGATGTAGGTTTCATCCTTGACCCCTCGGTGTCTAAAAATATCATGAACACGAACTTTAGAAGGAAAGATTGATCGCGATAACCGTTACAATAAACTATGTAAACATATCAATTCATTCAAACCTACGCACCCTGTAATGCACACAACAACGGAACGGAAAAGGAAGAGTAATAATTTGATAACATTAATGGTATAATAAATAATACTCAGTGTCATTGAGAGATAGAATTAGAAACGATAACATCAAACAGATAACCAAAACAATACCAGTATTGGAATACATCAAAAGACAACATCAAGTGGTTTTCACACACTTCTGGACTACCAACAGACAGCATGCCACAGATGACCATGACACATAGATATCACGGCTGTAAAGCCAGAGGCAGACCATGTAAAAGATGGATCACAGAAATACAAAAATGCCATAGGATTAAGCGCACAAACAGCGTACAAGAAAGCCATCTCCAGAGAACTCTTTAACGCCTGACCCCCAAGATAAACAAGATCAACAGCGTATAGATAGATAGAAAAAATATACTCAGGACAAATAAAGTCATGGGCAAAGAACATCAAGAAATGGACAAGACAAGATTTTTCTTTACTCAACCACATCGTTGAAGATAGAAATCGATGGAGGACTATGTGTACTGAAGCATCCATTGTGTTACCCATGCGACCCTTATGGGTCACGGCTTATAATATATATATTGTGTGTAAGTTCACAGTTGATATGATAAAAAGTGACATCTGTTTGAAAACTTTCTAACACTCAAATCTTGAATGTAAGCGCACATTTGTAGTGAGAAAACGAACATGTTCCTGTTCGAATATACCCTACTGTTTACATCTGTTCGAATATACCCTACTGTTTACATCTGTTCGAATATACCCTACTGTTTACATCTGTTCGAATATACCCTACTGTTTACATCTGTTCGAATATACCCTACTGTTTACATCTGTTCGAATATACCCTATTGTTTACATCTGTTCGAATATACTCTACTGTTTACATCTGTTCGAATATACCCTACTGTTTACATCTGTTCGAATATACCCTACTGTTTACATCTGTTCGAATATACCCTACTGTTTACATCTGTTCGAATATACCCTACTGTTTACATCTGTTCGAATATACCCTACTGTTTACATCTGTTCGAATATACCCTATTGTTTACATCTGATTTAAACTAAGAATTAATTTCAGATTACGGTGTATATTATGTTCAACACGTTCGTATACTTTATCATTGCGCTCGCCCTCAACTACAATATGAGTATGTAACGTCTGCTGTTCAAGTGCCTTCTCCTAATGCTTGAATCTTGTGTAAGCTCCGTGTTACAATATGAGAACGTAACATCTGCTATTTGAGTGCATTTTCCTAATGCGTGAATCTTGTGTAAGTTCATAGTTACAATATGAGAACGTAACGTCCGATGTTCAAGTGCCTTCTCCTAAAGCTTGCATCTTGTGTAAGTTCAAAGTTACAATCAGAACATTGAGCATATGTTACTTGGATATATTATAATACCCACTTGGGGAAAGATGTGGATGGATGAAGAATAGGAGGACAAATTAAAATACAGATTGATAATATTAAAAACTTGAAAGAATGATGAGATTAATGTACATTCAAACAAGATGCTGAGAACAGAGAAGCATGGCGGTATTTTTGTGTTGATGCTTTGTAAGTGGCACCCCTTCATACTGCCCTAAATGTTATAGTATTCATAACAATATGTATACTTACATCTTGTGTATATGTACTCAGTGCAACTGGGACTTCGCCTAAGAATTTGGACTTGGATGTAATCTTCAAGATAACTTCATTGGATCGAAAATGCTCGAAAGATAAAAAATAAGCATGTACACGGCTTAGTCCTGGAGGGAGACGGTACATCATCCTGCATGCAGAGTATGCGTAAATTTATTTAAGTAGCAGCATTAGATATACATCATAGGTAGGTAAAAAAACAAAACATTTATTCAACTGTACGGGTGAAAAAAATGATTCAACTGTACGGGTGAAAAAAATGATTCAACTGTACGGGTGAAAAAAATGATTCAACTGTACGGGTGAAAAAAATGATTCAACTGTACGGGTGAAAAAAATGATTCAACTGTACGGGTGAAAAACAATGATTCAACTGTACGGGTGAAAAAAAATGATTCAACTGTAAGGGTGAAAAACAATGATTCAACAGTACGGATGAATAAAAAAAATGCTTCAACGGTACGGATGAAAAAAAAATGATTAAACATGAAAAAAATGCTTCAACATTACGGATGAAAAAACAATGGTTCAACATTACGGATGAAAAAAAATGATTCAACATTACAGGTGAAAAAAAAGAACATGTTTACGCCGATATATCTGTCTGACTGTTTGCTTATCTGTCTGTCTGTATTCATCTACTAATCTGACGCTCCATCGGTCGGATTGTCCTTCTATCTATGGTACAGTATGCACAAAAAAAGTATATAAATGTATTTATATACGGCATTGCACTGAAAGTCTTTCTTATAAAACATTATACATAGCAAGAAGTTGAAAGAAACCGATATACAGTGCAATTTAAAACATGTGCAGAATCTGGTTAAAATAAAGGAATAATGCAGCAGTTGAACATCGTTCACCGGTTAGAAAGACATGAGCAGATGAAACCGTTCTAACCTGGTCATGCCACACCCAACCAGTCCATGGACCTTTGGTGCCCACATAACGCTTATCTACGAACTCATAGACAATTAACAACATATCTCTAACTGAATGTAATGAGCCAAGGTGAAATTTTCTCTATGCTATGACTAAAGTATACATCTTGATCCAAGATGAACTTGTCGATATGCCAAGACTAAAGTAAGAGTACTTCATGATCCAAGGTGAGATTGTCTCTATGCTAGGAATAAATTAAGTATACTTCATGAGTCAAGATAGCAATGTTGAATATTTCATCACTTTGCCCAAAACATAACTGGATCGTGGTAATCGACGTTGAGTTACTATAGTTTTTTGCCTACAAGCCCCTAGCTATCTAGCTAGAGGTTGACAAGAGACTAGTATTCAACACTTATAACATAGCGATGATGTCTTTTCTCGAATTTTCAGTACTCTATTCAAGGTGGCTTCGGCTAACATACGAGAATTTTATATGTGGCAAGTGAGCATATCCCACTTTGTCCCCATTATCTCTGATATTCTAGATACTTTTTTCGACAAGTGAACACTGAACTTGAACACAGGCCGCTTGGTTGTGGTAGTAAATGCGTATTCATCACGTTAGGCTTTGCTGAAATTTGAAATAGATAATATCGTTTTTTTAAATAATTTTTCTGTTTAATTTTTTTCCCATTGGGGGTGGGGGAAGGAGGCTCGTTGTTTGGAAGATGAATGTAAAAATGATTGATTCACTTAGAAGGTCCCTAAATTCCTGGCAGTTGTTGGGAGAGGAGAGGGAGGGTCAAAATGAGGCCCAAAAAATTAGTAAATATTTAGGTCAATCCTCTTTCCTGGTCCTGAACTGAAAGTCTAAGATATATTATCTAATACCTGCTCTCAAATAACTGAGATTTCTAATAGGTGCTCTCATATTTCTGAGATATTGTTATAATAATCTCTCAGATTTATGTATCTATCGTTGACACCGAAAGCACTCAAAAATGTAGCCTAATAGTGAAATAATAATAAATGACTGATTACAAAATTCGCAATCTGCACAATGAACATGTCTGATTTGCTCCTTTATATATCACAAGCACTAAAGCTCATGTATCCTTTTTATGGAACGGTGATATTTCTCCAGAGCAACATTTCATAACAAGAAGAATCCAACTCCTAGCATGTGTGTAATACTTTGAGAAGAAGCCTACTCCTGATAATGGTAGTTTGTTTGTTTTTCGTTCGCTCCATTGTAACCATCACGGATATCCGTGCGATTTCCGCCGGGAGCGTGATTACGTTGTGCTACCGTTATGCGTCTTGTAGGCCTAGCACATCCGATTTCGGCATGCCTTGACAATTCGGGTAGGCTACCCTTAGCCTGTGACAGCCTCTATATCTGTCTCCAGGCACGCGTAGTGGAGACTCTTCGCCCAGGCGATTTTTTTTTGCTCTCGTCTGACTCGAACGAGGTGTTCCACTGTCTATGAACTTGTCTCGTGTAATTGGACGTGCTGTGCCTTTGCCCATTGGGTACTGAACCGTTTCTCATCCGTGAGCCTGGTTCCTTAAGGGGAAGAACTCAACAGAGTAGTTGGACCCTGGCTCTTTCGCCCTCTTAGCCGGGGTGTCATTCACCGACATCGTGTACCCCTTGTCCAAGTTCGAGTCTCACATCACGCGTTTGAGAGCAAGGCGTTCTCGAGCTGAACGTCCTTGTCCCAATATCGCCTGGGCCCATCAGGTACTGAACCCTTTCTCTCTCCAAGTGTATTTCCGGTATAGGAAAACTTGACAGTAGAGTTGGGCCAGGGCTAAATCGTTGTCCCTTTTGTGCCTGAGCCCATCGGGTACGGAACCCTTTCTCTCTGCAAGTGTACATCCGTTATAGGAAACCTTGACAGTAGAGTTGGGCCAGGACTACCATCGTTGTCCCTTTCTTGCCTAAGCCCATCGGGTACAGAACCCTTTCTCTTCGCAAGCATATTTCCGGTTTAGGAAGGCTCGACATAAGAGTTGGGTTAGGTCTTCTTGCTTTACCAAACGCCAATGGATGGGTCTGGGTCTCTGCCTGTAAGGAACACAGGTAACTAGAAGCTCGCCTCGAGCTGACGGAGCTTGTAGTTCCCCTTCCCTAGGGACTTTTCACTTTCTATTTGCAGTTCGCGCTGCCCTCTAGCACTGTTCTGCCCTTTCATTGTTTCATTGTACTCGGTATGAAATCTATTTGTCTCTCGCCATGCATCTACCTTTACGTGCATTTGACATTGGCCGCCCCTCCAATGTTCGGACTGGACTGACTTGCTTCACTGTATGTCGACAGTGTCGCTATATGTGGTGATGCTAGTGGTGTCGGAGATATTGTCTGTCTTGTGCAGTCAAATCTCTTTCAATCTGCTACCTCCACATTCTCGGACACGATCCCCAAATGATTTTGCCAGAATCAGCTCGAGCTGCTGTATTTGTTTCCAAGGTGCACCGCGTGGAGGTACATTTGGGATCTTGGTTATCTACTAACCCTGGTCCCGCCTAGAGCAATGCGTTCCATTTGCACCCCATAGTGGTAGTGATATGGGGACTTCCTCAAGATAGAAACCTCCTTAAAACAAGGCTTTGATATTGCATGCTGGATAGTCAGGTGGGTCAGATAAGACCTTCAGATTTTCTGCATACAGGAAAACATTAGTATTAAACTTATGTTTATGTATAGTATCTTGTTTTTGTAGGACTTACTTATTCCCGTGATATTCTTTGACATGACTAAACATGTAGTGGTTGGAGTTACCTGTAGCAGAAAACATCGTCGAAGAACATCTCATCTTGGCGAAGTGGTATAGAAGGGCTTGCGTGGTACGGTCGTAGTCGTACATTGAAGAAGAATTGCATTTCATCTGACCACAAGCCAGACGTGACAAACATGAGTTTTCCACCAGAGCCGATCATATTCAGTCGTTTAGATCCAATGAAGGCGCTGCAGAGTTCAACCCTTGACAATAAAAAAAAATACAGCAGTAGACGCAAAAGTAATCAAGTTTTATACATTCTAACATTTATTATCATACGGTAACAAGTATAGTGAGTTCAACAAATAATCAAACGGTCGATCACAGGATTTCGGAAAGCCGCTGCATAACAGTTTCTCCAACTCTAATACTTATTATCTATAGTAATAAAAACAATAGGCTACTAGAAATAAATTAATATTTCAAAACTAGAAGTTGACAAACACAATCAGTATAATGGCAGCTGTGCCCTGTTAAGGACAGAAAACATTTACTAACTTGGTCAATGGTATTCTCCCAAAAGATGCACTTAGAACCATGTCATTTGAGTTAATTATTTATAAGATAATCTTGTAGGTAATCTTGTAGGTAAACAAACCTCAATCTTGTAGGTAATGAGAGATCAAAGTGAAAGTATAGGACGGGAACATGACATACCTGAATCTTGTAAGTAATGGGAGATCAAAGTGAAATATAGGACGAGAACATGACATACTTGAATCGTGTAAGTAATGAGAGATCAAAGTGAAATATAGGACGGGAACATGACATACTTGAATCGTGTAAGTAATGAGAGATCAAAGTGAAATATAGGACGGGAACATGACATACTTGAATCGTGTAAGTAATGAGAGATCAAAGTGAAATATAGGACGGGAGCATGACATACCTGAATCTGGTAGGTAATGAGAGATTAAAGGACAAACAACGATGGAAATATGCATACCTGAATAGTTAGGACTAGATAGGAGAACATGATGTACTTAAACAGTTATAACTAGATCCACGGACATCTAGATATACACAAGGATATGTTAAAGCGTCACAAGAACAGTTGGTAGCAAACAAGAGTTGTTGGAGTTCCAACCCAGGATCCGTATATCAGTAACATAGTTTACAAATGTATAAATCTCGTATGTACCATGTCCTTTTCAGAATAGTCCAGTGTGATAATCTCATACAGTCGTTTATCTTAGTTCATTCGTCTTTTTTCCCCATAATTTTCACTGGCAGCTACCATGAAGTATACGCAAACCCACCAATGAGCTGTCGGATCAGCCAAAACGAATGACGCTGTGTGACCTAAGCAGGACTACACGAAACTGGCATTAGTATTTATTGTTAAGTGAAATCTGGTCAATGCTTGTTAAAACCGACTATTTTGTAATGGTCTATATGTAGAAAGTCCTTGTGTATCTAGATCTCCTTGATAGAGCTCAGCAATTATAAACGAGTTCCTGGGAGGAAAGATTATCACCTTTAACTTGTGACTACTTCCTGTTCTACACTTTCTCATGAATGACTTAAGACGGAACTGAGAAAAAAAAATAAGTAAGAGATATGCCCACTCCCATCGTCAACGAAGCTTGATCGGACGAACCCTCTTCGCCTTGAACCAAAGATAACTTAGGTGAGTTAGTATCGAGAGACTAATTTCCTAACCCCTCTGCTAAAGCGTTGTTGTCACCCTATATGATGCTGTTGCAGTGCTGTTGAATCTTTTTCAATGAAAGTTAAATGTAATTGATTGTGATGATTGAAATGTGCCACTTGCTCTCTTCAGCATCGGTACCTAAATCAATATTGTCTCATACTAACACAACATGGTCATACGTGAAAACTGCAGTCACAGTAACACAATATGGTCATACGTGAAAATTACAGTCACAGTAACACAACATGGGCATACGTGAAAACTACAGTCACAGTAACACAATATGGTCATACGTGAAAATTACAGTCACAGTAACACAATATGGTCATACGTGAAAATTACAGTCACAGTAACACAACATGGGCATACGTGAAAACTGCAGTCACAGTAACACAACATGGTCATACGTGAAAATTACAGTCACAGTAACACAATATGGTCATACGTGAAAATTACAGTCACAGTAACACAACATGGGCATACGTGAAAACTACAGTCACAGTAACACAATATGGTCATACGTGAAAACTACAGTCACAGTAACACAACATGGTCATACGTGAAAACTACAGTCACAGTAACACAACATGGGCATACGTGAAAACTACAGTCACACTAACACAACATGGGCATACGTGAAAACTACAGTCACACTAACACAACATGGGCATACGTGAAAACTACAATCACATTAACACAACATTGTCATATGTGAAAACTGCAGTCACCTAACATTGGATCTAGGAGATATGAAATACGTTGTTAGTGTCCACATTCAGGGAGTTGCAGTCAACCCTGCATTATTTGGCTGCTGTAGTTTTATAGACAATTTAAATACGTTCAGTAGGTTGTTATTGATTTCTGACAGGCTGGGGAAGCACAGTTGCCTGCAGTTGGATTTTGAACCAGATAATCTGGCTGTCCTAAATGTTCTCTGTACCAATCTGACACAGACCATGACTGTAAATGTAAATATTTCACGGTAAACTTGAATGACACATGAATCTTACGGGCAGTCATCTAGATTATATCCTTTTCTCTCAAGCATCTGACGGATGGGACTGTCTGCTTCACACAAGTCCATCGGTGTCAAATCATTCTAAAAAGTGCAGGAAACAATAGATAATTTATTACCTTTTTCCTCCAGCTTCATAATTTAACAACGTTTTTCTCCAGAATATACCTGCCGGTCCTTTTCCTGAACGAGTGCCTACCTATTTGATTACTTCCCTTGGCTACGTTTATCAGTTTATATTTATAATTTATTAATTTAAATACAAATTTATTTAGAGTTAGGGATAGGGTTAGTTATGTAAAACACAACACTACTAACCCTAATAAAATTATTATTTTAATTAATTATTGATTAATTATTGATATAATATTATAATATTTAGATTAATTATCCATTTAAAAAAAGGTAGGTACGCGTTCAGGAATGGGATCTATTTGCGCACTGATTCCAAACTGCATCGCTTATTCTTGGTCGATGTTAAGGTTAATCTATGGTCAAGTTGCGTATACTTTATATTGTCAGTCAATGAAAGGCACGGACAAGTAGGATCAACAAAGATAAGTGAAGATGTTTGGAACCAGTGAGAAGGGTCATTCTTCGGAAGCAGTTGAATTAATTCAACGAACAAAAAATTAGCAGAATAGTGTTACCTTTAAATAACAACAACAATAACAAACGCTATATTTTTAAATATTGCAGAGCATAACTCAAATTGTATAAGAAATAGAGCAGAGCTTAATATTTGAGGTTTTTTTAAATAACAAAGGTAAGTGACGTTATGAATCAACATCATAATATCATTTAAGTGACATGCTCTTTCCAGAACGTAGTCTTCCCTGTTGATGTTCTCAACTTCTTATGATTCTGGCGAGTTGGTCCACGGAAGCCAAGTGCATGTTTAATCAATCAGAGATGTCTCTTATCCATTGTTGTCTGACACCTGTTACCAGCCATCATGCCTTTCATTACGAATTTTTCCGTCATGTTATGCCTCTTTATATTGCTAAAAAAAACTTAAACATCCTTGTTATAATATTGTTTATGAGCCAATCCTCTTTGACGTTTATATTGTGTAGGAGTCAACCCTCTTTGACGCTTACTTTTATCACTTCTTAATTCGCTTTTTTCACTGTCCATGATATTCTCAATATGATTCTGTAGCATCTACTTTTTAAAGCACAATTATTTTGCAACCATTTATTTATTACTGAAAAAACTACTTCACAAGTCCTTCAACTTCTGCAGATAAGCAGAGTGTAGTCTAGAGAACATATTGTGTGGTGTCATCGCTTACAGGTTAACTGTGAAATTTTCGCCGTTCTGCCTGAGACATCCGACTTCAGCATGACCGTACATCCTTTCGACCTCTGTGTGATGGGACAGCCAACTCGACACTAAAACCTCTATAATCGCCTCTTACGACATGCCTGGCAGGTAATAAGGTGACTATTTTATTTTGCTCCCCTTTCGGGCCAAGGTAATAGACTACGCAAATAAAATAAACATAAAAACATTGAACTGAGAAATTTATATAAACCGTCATTTCACTGAATTCACATTGCATCTTGCACCATTTAAATATACTTTATGGCTGGTTGATCATTTGAGAGAGATGTATCTCTTTGTGTAGCATTCCCTTTCTAAACACGGACAGCAGTGAATTTTAGTTATATTAGTACACATGATCTTTTTTTTAAAGTGAGATGGAAGTTGTAAAAATGATGTTACAACATCACTTGAGTTGTTGGTAGTATATCTTATTCTCAATGACATAGCTATCAAACCAGCATTTATTGACTGCTGTGATTTTCTAGGCAATATTTAGTTGCCACATTTTTTAAAATGATCCTAGTGTACATTTCTTCTTCTTCTTTCTGTCCTCATGTACCTCCTTTCGGTGTTGAGGGGAGAGTGAGTGTACGGTCTTTTGCGCTTCTATTTGCCTCTTCCGCTGTTATATTTCCGAGTGTCTCTAATATACTATCTATCCACCTTTTACGAGGGCGTCCAATAGGTCGACTGTTTTCGTATCGTTTGTTAGGTGTTTTTTTGATAATACTTTGCTCTTTTTGTCTGGTTATGTGGCCGTACCATTTACCTTGTTGTTTCTGGATTTATTCTATTGTTTACTTGATCCCTAATTGTATACACTTGATTAGGATTAAAATTGAACCAGGTATATTGGTTGTCTGTGTGGTTCTGTACATCAAATGCATTTTTGTTGCTATGGGAATTTACATATGGGGACTTCGTACATATGAAGAAACCTGTGTACAGGTAAGTCATTCCTTTAAACCTTGAAACATTATGGCTTAAATGTAGAACATAGAAGGTAGTTTGACTAAGTAAAGTATTCAATATATTTGAAGAAGTAATCATGCTGAAGTGCAAGTCAGGTCGAAAGGCACAAATATTGCAAACAAGTTGTAAACCATAATACAATGCATTCTTCTTCTTCTTCAGCGTTCATTCTCAAATTCCCCATGGATTTCTCTTGTAACAGGACAATGGTCCTACAAGATTTCCAGTTGGATGTAGTCCAGAGAATGGAAATGCGTTGTGTTGCCGTTTTATTTGCGCCAATGGCCCAACACGTCCGTCTTCGGCGGGCAATGCATTCAATTCTTAGGAATACTAGTGCATAAGAAGAAGAAGAAGATGCAACAAGGGCACATCATACGTATGCATATTTGTAAAAAATGTGATTAAATTGAGTAGCGTACAAAATGAATGTGATGCAACCTTTGTTTTTTTATCTTACTTTATTCTTTAAATGGATGTCAGCCCCTGCGTATAGCAACCAGTTGATAGCCTTCTCATGTTGACCCCTGACCGCTAAATGAAGAGGTGTCCAGCCCTCCTGTATGTTTATATAAAATATGCGATTAAATGAAACAAAGTATTAATGAATATATTTAGTTTATTTTGGAAAATTGAGCACTAAACAAATAGAAAAAAATATTCTCACAACAGATTTAGGCAAAATAGTATATATATTAAAAATGTATATTTGAAAATAAACATTATTGAAAATTTAGGAGAGTTTTTTTTCGTTAACCAACATTATCCATTGTCTTCTTTATCTTCTTCTTCTCTTAAGTGGTGTCGTCTTCTTCTGCCCACAACTGTGAGTTTTCACTCTTGTGCAGTCTATGCCAATGTTCAATACTACTGACAATTTGACATTGGATCAAGATGTTTTCAATGTTGAAAATTTTCTACATTCTGTCTTAACAGACAGACCTCAGATTACAGAAGCACCAGTCACTATTTCAATTGAATCTAATTTAGAAATGACTGATAAGAGAGCCTCAATCAGTGGTATTTCAAACTCCCTGGCTTCATTGACAACATATCCAGTGTATTCAAATGACGATGCCACAGACGAAGCTTTAATAGAGTTTCTCCTGAATTATTTAAATGATATCATAAGGCTGTCCCTAGTAAGGAAAGCAATCCACGAAGAAAACATGGAACAGAAATGCTGGCAACATCGTCTCCAGTGATGATGGAAAATGAAATAGAAATGCAGATCAGAAAACATATAGAATGTTACTATATCAAAATCCAATAAATCACTTTTTGTACTTGAAGAAAATATCAATGATTCTGATGATGTTGACACAGATTCTGACTTGTCTGACACTGGGCGTGATAGTGATGATGACAACAACAATATCAGGATGGATGGTGTAGAAAGTACAGACATAAATCTTGGTCTATTTGTTGTGTGTGAGTTTGACACAGGAAAGAGAACAAAATATTGAATTGAGAAAGTCATGCAGCCTGAAGATGAAGATGGTGATGTGGAAATTAGCTTTTTAAGAAAAACTTGGAAAATGTTTGATACGTTTGATACTGTAGAAATATAGGAACTGTTAAAATGAGTCAAATTAAAGCAGTTTTACCACAGCCTATTTGCTGCAAGTGTACAAGAAAAAACAGAAAGCTATCTACGTTTCAATATATCATTTGATAATATACAATTGTATTGATTGATTTTCATGAACTATTTCTCCTACTACGGTCCTTCTCCCCTTCGTTAGATCCATTTCTCCGCATACGTGGTCCATTTCACACCACTATGTTATCATTGTTTCAAATGTATATTTTATAAACGTTTCAATATTTAACCATTCTTTAAAGACTATATTTTGAAATAAATGGATATTTCACGTACAGATATGAATAACATCTCAGACGTTATTATTGTTTATAGAGGTTTACCGACTTCGATGATAAAATGAAAAATGTCGCTCCATCTCTCTCCACTCTCCCCTAACCTACGGACTTTAAGATATATGGGTATGAGTTATGGGATTTTCATCGTCACCGTAACAGTTGGTGTAAATACAAACACTGCTGGGAATTCCATTACAGTATTACCATTTTCTACGTCTACTAGTGGAAATTATCAATGCTATTCCCACTTGAACACATTTTCATCAGTAAAGCTCAAATACTTTATAGTAAGACCAGTCCTTTTTTTAAATATGGAGTCTACATTCTATGTTATGTATTTTGGCTGCTCCGATTTCTTTCAAATTTCATTTGGGAGTTTCCTTTTTGGCAGCAAATGTAAACAAACTTGCAGGTTATCAAGAACCACTTTTAGAAGTGGTGAATCGGTGTAAACTTGTTTGTTTTGGACATGCAACGAGACACGTCTAGCTATCTAAAATTACTTTGCAAGGAACAGTTGAGGGTAGAAGAAGGAGAGGAATGAACAGAAAATCCTGGATAAGGAATGGTATGGATGTCATGTTTCTACACTCCTCCGAATGGCTGAGGATAGAGTTGTTTGGATACCTTTTTGTGCTGATATATCCAGTGTATCACCAATACACACCTGACGAGTTATGGGTCTTATTATTATTATTATTATTTGTATTATTATTATTTGTATTATTAATATTATTATTATTATTATTTTTATTATTATTATTATTATTGGCGCCTGCCAATAAATAGCACGGAACATTCATAAGTTAGCCACATGGTATAACCGGTTATCATGCCCTAATAATCTGGAGAAATCTCTGAAGAAAATTCATTGTAATGTACATTAAAAAATCCACCAGCAAATGGTTGCTACAATTACAACTTTTATCGCGACATGAAAATATCATCCTTGTTTCAAGAGATCCGTGTCGTATCGTGTGTAAATTCTTTGTTGTTCTTGCTGTGATAGATTTCTATTTTTTATTTTTTTTTAAAGCATATGAACATGTTGGGAGAAGTTCTTGTCTAATTTTATATAGTAATATAAAATAGTATAGGACATAGCGTAATAAACTGGTATAGAACATGATGTATTTTTATCAATATCAAGCACCCCCACAGATTTAGAACAAATGATTTCCTAAGCAAAAAAAAAGAGCAATTAGAAAATGTAAACAACAACTTTGAATATTTCGGATGATGATGATGTTGTTCCTCCTTCGCAAGCGAAGATGAGCATGGATTAATGAGATGATGATGAAAGCCATGACTTGCGCTATGAAAATTGGATGAAAGTGAGGGAGAGTTGCGCGCTGTCATCAACCTCACTCTCTCGCCCCTACACATATGGTCTCAGTGGCAAGACGAGTCAAGACGACTGAGTGTGTGTCGGGGTGCAGTAGATGACCAGGGTGCCTTACCGTCTCACCGTTCTCTTTGACGCTCTACGATGCTACCTGAATGACGCCTTTCTGCCCAGTTGCCCATGTTAGTTGAGCTCCTTTGCGCAGTACGCCGCATCCAGACTTTACATGCTGGGCAGACATGGGCCCATACATCAGAAACTATGGGCACAGATTCCATTTGCCGCCTTCACTAATTTAACAAGCCGAAGCGGTTTCAGATGTGTGGTTGCTGTTGCATGCTGACAGCGATTATGATCTACTCGTGAAGGCTAGATAGAAGAATAGTTGAAGGGGGTAGAGTTTGGGGCTATAGCACTTGAAGACGCCCCTGTTCTACTCAAGTGATCACTATGGCCGTTAAACATGACATGATGTTTCTCCGCCCCTGCTAAAGGTTTTCCGACTGAAGACCTGTAGCCTGTGTTCATGTGATAAGGCACATATAATACCCGTAAACATAACGGGGCTTTTTTGACGAAGTTTGCTCTCCATTTTGCCAGTGCTAAACATAATTATAGCTATCGGGCCTAGCTTGACCGGGTGACATCGTATACATGACTGAACAGAGCGTGTGTAAAGTGTGTAAGATACCTTTTGACTAGTGTGTGAACAGTTTCACTATCCAAAGTTGCAGAATTGTTACTACGCACACTTAAGAATACATAAAAACACAAGTTAATATTGTAATCCTTAGCGAATAGAAGTAACACCCATGACTTGGAAATACATCACACGGTATAACACATGTTGGAAGGCATGGTTCAGTGTATTTAAACACAATTTGGAGAGAGAAGAGAAATTCGCAGCCATCCAGCCGCCATGTTGTACACGTCACCCAAAACTATTTTATTATTCGGATCAACTATCAACACCACAGGATACTGCTTGGCAGAGATAAAGAGATTAGTCATGGCACTAAGGAAACCATCACAAATATTTTAAAAAAATCTATGGCAAAGAGCAAACAGAAATCAAAGCTACAACTGCTAAAAAGCTACATCTTTCCTGTGGAAACATACGGTTGTGAGACGTGGGTAATGATCGACAATGAGAAGAAATGATCTGCATTCGAAATGAAATGCTATAGAAAGATCCTAAAAATAGCATGGACATAAAAAGAACTAACGCAGATGTCCGCAAAGATCTGAAGATAGAAGAATACTAGCTCTTCAAAACTATAAACAAAACCGCAAACCTACATATTTTGGACGTATAAATAGACACATTTGTTCCTTTTTGGTCGATATTACGTCAACTTGGTCGGACATCTTATTGCACGTTTTTCCCACAGTTCTAGATGCAATCAAAGACATTTTCCCCTTCCTTAACCCCTTGTCCAAATTTGCCAATTATATTTATTGATATTGTCCCCTTGTCCATATTCAGACAACAACTATTCTCCTTCCTAAGATCATTAACAATAAATATGTCTCTTATATCGTAACTCAGTTACAGACGGGCATGACTACATCGATTCCTGATCTCAGAAAATATTTATATTCAAACTTCTATGGATTAAAAGAAAAAGACGAAATGGCCACATCCCACTCGAAAAATGTCCAATTGAGTCTACCGACCTAAAAAAGTTTGTCCACTATCTATTAAAGACTATCTAAATAACAGGAATGATGGTTGCATTAAAGTGATTACAAGAAACGTTACAACTGGTGATGACATAAGTGACGATGAAGAACGCAAACATACGTTATCTTGTACATTGACGCAGCTATCACTAGACACAAGCAGTGGAGCTATCAGTTCCCTCTTTCCTTGCATTGCAGCAACGTGAAGAGCTGTCCGTCCAAGCTGTATGTAAAAGTGATTCAAAGTTCAATCTTTGTAACTTTTCTTATGGCGAACATAAATTCTTACACAAGTTCAAAATTAAAAAAAAAACCCAATTATTTACAGTTCCAGACAAATTAAATACGTATCCGGAACAATAGAATAAAATCAGTCTTAAAAATAAAAAAAAAGATGACACAATCACTGTTTTGATCAAACAAAGCAAATATGTTTGTTCTGCATGAGAACGAGAAATAATTGTATGATATGTCCCTGTAAAATAAAGTTATATAATACTACATAATACTAATTCTAACATATTCTCCGAGTATTAGCGCCTATTGTAGCTCCATTCTACCCCTGTTACATTAACTGACTTCACATTGGTTCTGGCTCCCTGGATATTGATGTTTGTGCTTCCGCACCTGGCGACTTCATCAGTTATCCCTGCCTAGTTTCAGCGCTAGATGATGCAAACTGATGCTAGATGATGATATTGATGTTTTAGCTTCCGCACCTGGCGACTTCACCTGCGACTTCATCCCTGCCTAGTTTCAGCGCTAGATGATGCAAATTGTGGATAATAAATAAACAGGACATTCAAAGATTAAAGGCAGCAAATGATTTTATATAAGAATACTGAGAGTGCCACGAACAGCTAGTACAACTATTGAGGAAGTGATGAAAGAGTCAAATACAAGACAGGGTTTATTTAATAATATCAAAAGTAGAGTATTTTTTTACTGCCTTGTGAGACATGGAAGTCTAGAGAATATAGTTGCAATAGGCAAGACTCAAGGTTAGAGAGGCAAATGATGACCGTTTGAGACAATATTTTAATGATAATTTAACATCATGGCATGGCAGAAAGTCAATAACATTACTGAATTTAAACCACTAGAGATGAAGAGATGTGGATATAAATAATCGCCTACGCCAGCCGGCACAACACTTGATAACTATCATAATGAGAACAGATAGGACACAATCATTCACGTATCATCATCATCAGGTGCCGTGCCGGCTGGCGTAGGCGGTCATAGCTCTCCACAGCTCACTGTCCACAGTATTATGTATCAAAGTCGTTGTTGTTTCCTTGCCGAGCCCAGGTTGTCAAACTGTCTAATATTTTCTCACGTTGTCACCCTCTGTCTCTGTTGCCTTCAATTTTGCCTGTTGTGACTATGTTCTCTAAATCTGTCTGTCTCATAAAGTGACCAAAAAAAGATCACCTTTTTTCTTATATTATTGATTAATGTCCGTTTCGCATTTGACTCTTTCAACACCTCTACATTAGTTTTTATGGCAGTCCATGGTATTCTCAGCATTCTTCTGTAGAACCACATCTCTGTTGCCTCTAATTTCCCACTTTCCTGTTGTTTATTGTCCAGAACTCGTACCCATATGTTAGTATAGGGGTTATATAGCACTGCAGAACTCTCTTTCTCACCTCTAATGACAAGGTGATATTACACAGTATATTTTTCATTTTTCTGAATGCTGTTTGTGCATGTCCTATTCTGCATCTTATTTCTGTTGAACTTCTTCCATCATTCACGTATTTCTAGACTTATGCCGTTGCCATCACTTGGGTGAAACATCGTCGACGATTCAATACAAACCAACTGGATTGTCATATCTTTGATAAATTTACAAATTGATTATGCGTGCGGATGTGTCTGTGGTTCTCACTAATGTTTCACTAGACAAACCAACCATGCAACAGAAAACCTTAGTAGATGACATGCCTTTATATTGAGGTTATCTTCCTTTAGAAACTTCATGGCACGTAATCTATACAATCCCGTAGTCGTAACCTTCGATAACAGTTACCATGTTGCTCCTACAGGCCGATGTTGTGCTTGAACTAGTTATGGGCACGACGTGGGTGGGCGAAACAACAAAGAAACCTGTCGCAAGGGCCAGAGTTGTGCCCTGATGTCGACGTCTGCATTGGACTAGAAACACCATGGAGTCGAATGGCTGCTGGAACAGAAGGCGGAGTACTTATGAGAATGCCCCACGTGCTGTGAGGCCAGTTTTCTAATCAGGAATCAAGAAGAATCAAATTGATTGTTCTTGTTGTATGTTGTATCTGTGCTATTTTAAAACAGTCATACATGAGCTGTGTGCAAACATCAATTAATAATAAGCGATCATGAATCATCTTTCAATGATCAGTTATCTTTAATAATCAATCAATTATCCACAATCATTAACTGTGAACTGGTCATACCGGATCTCTGACGCTGGGCTCGGCACCGAATGAAACTAAGATTCTTGCTATGTCAGCCTTGCTTAACGCCATTGCCTTTTTTAGCGGTGTCAGGCCTTGCTAGTAAACAACAAAAAGAATGAAATAATTAAGTCGTACATTGTTACACTCTGCAGTTAAATAACACAAGATTAACTAGTCTAATGCTACACTCTGCAGATAAAGCATGACTAGTATAATTTTACATCCTGCAGTTAAATAACACGAGATCAACTAGTTTAATGTTACTTTCTACAGAAAAACAAGACTAGTTAGTATAATTTTACATCCTGCAGTTAAATACTACAAGATTATCTAGCAACATGTTACATCCTTGATTAGGAACAAACGTCGCAGCCCTGGGGCCAGTCTCATATATACTTTGCTTGCCATTCCGTCAGCCATCTAAAAGTGTATAAACTCAGTGTCCCAGAATGAACAATGAGGGATAGGGAGCACTTTCTCCCATCGCTCTAGTCTCTGCCATTTTTACCAATCTCTGAATATGAACATTGTCTCGTTCGACCTCCTACTCGTCTTCTCGTTGGGTATCCATGACTGCTCTAATAAATTCAATCATGGCTCTTCTAATCTCGGTGCCGTTCCTCAAGGTTGCCAGCGAACACATCGGCTCTTTCGCTTCTCCTGACCCCAACATGACCTGGGCAGTAAATCCATGTGATGTTCTGCGCGTTGTTGAAAAAAGTGACACATTCAGTTCTGATCATACACTTTCCTATCTTGAGCAGCATACTGTGAGAGTTGGATATAATCACTGATTCTGTTGGTAGTTGCGTCACCAATGTTAAACCCTGCAGTTAAATAATAAAAGATTAACTAATATAATGTTAAACCCTGCAGTTAAATAATACAAGATTAACTTTTCAGAGTATTTTCAGTATTCTTGCTCAAGTTACGGCAGATTAGAAGGGTAGTCCGGAGGAAAGAATGCGACATGTCATAGTTTACAATTTGCTGCCATTTCTACTCCTCTTGGCCAAATACATCCAACCTCATCATGGATGATTCTGGGCTATGTAGATCTTTTATAGAATAGGACAGTTTCACCATTATCAAAACCCTCCTTAATCGCAGTCTGTGACATACACTGCAGACAACAGTGTCGCTATTCTTCGGTCCACTTTCGGGCCCCTTCAGCACACTGGCTTCAATTAGATTAATGTTAAACCTTGTCAAACAACAGTAAAACTAAATAGTTAAAGCATGTAGTCAATCTGTCAACATTTGGAGAAAAAAACGTCTACTGAATGGCAACGGTGATTGCAACATCAACTAATATTTGAAATATCCACCTATACTGCTAAACAGCAAAATTAATGACTACATTAATGTTCACCATGTACTAAAATTTCTTCAATCCTCAGCGTTCGTTCTTAAACTCCCACTGTATCTATCTTGTTGCAGGCCCTTTTGTACTACACTTTCATCAAGATGTAGTCGAGAGAATGGAAATGCTTTGTGTCTCCGTTTGATTTGCATCACAGACCCGATATATCCGTCTTCGGCGAAAGATACCAATAAACAACACCACTAATTATTACAGTAATAGTGTAACGGTACACGTTTGTGTTAAACATCAGTTTCTGTTAAACAACATAAGTTTTTTGTTAAACATCAGTTTCTGTTTGGTTCCCATTTTCTTTGGGGGGAGGAAGGGGACGGGGACTATCGCCGGATGTGGGAAATCCTTATTAGAGTTCAACGTGGAGTGATTACGCCTGTCTTGGACATGTTCTGGTGCTATGCAAACGAATTTCGTGAAGCAAGCATGAGTCTCGTCATTTAGTCAACTGCTGTTTGCACTTCCTGCCATATTTGCATTCTGTCATATTATCCCCTATACAATGGAAAGAGACAGCAAAGATTTGGTTATGACATGCGCAATAATGAATAAACTGAACAAACGAGTATTATGTAAGTAAAAACAAATCAGAAGACAGAAAACGGGATTTGAACCAGGTTCGTTCAGCTGGCACATATTCGCCTCTCAACTTAAGTCAACACGTTTTACGTATTCATCCAACCCGCATCACTTAAACAGATGCAATTTTAGTCAAGAAGTCTCATTAACCTAACGCTCTTCCGATAAATTAAGATGTCTTGACTCAAATTTTGTCAACAATAGGCTCTCTGTCGCGTTACATGTGAGATTTTATGATTACTAATTCTTTTAATCTACTGTTTTAAGATAGTTGTGCTTGGACGGTTCCGCCAACTTTTCTGCTGGAGAGATTGCCGTCAGAGATAGTGTTCGTCTGGTTAAATAACCAAGTTAAATAAGTTAAATAACACAAGATTAACTAGAATTTTCTTCTTCTTCAGCGTTCATTCTCAAACTCCCGCTGGATCTCCCTTGTAGCAGGACAATGGTCTTACAAGGTTTCCAGCAGGATGTAGTCCTCAGAATTGAAATGCGTTGTGTCGCCGTTTTATTTGTGCCAATAGTCTGACACATCCGTCTTCGGCGGTATCAACTAGTATAATGTAACATTCTGCAGATGAAACGAGATATTTTTCGTCTGGTTGCAATGATCTCTACTTCCAACCGCAACCAGAAGTCCTAAGCCCAAAGTTTCGGCCAGAAACTTGGCGTGCTCCTCAAATTTAACGGTTTTGTAGATGCGCCGGTTAGATGTGATTTAGGATTAGTGACTATCGCTGGTATTCACACAAGAGCAATTCTAGTGCAATTGCTAGCATATTGCAATAAGATTATAGAAAACACCTAAGGAATCTAGAATCCCCAGACACACCAAAGTAAAAACTTACTAAATCTCTTTTCATCAGAAGTGCACGAGGATCACTACAATTTTCTAGAATATGAGTAACTTTTTCGTCATTTCCAGTACCGATTGCATCGAACAGATCCCAGTAACTTTTAGTCCGGTAAATTTCAATTGTACTTTCTTTTTTTTTCTTTATAGTCTTTGGAGACGTCATTATTTAACTTGGTCAAAGGGGTTCTGTATGTTGGATTATGTGACCGTCTACGGTTTCCTGTGAATAGACACGACATGAATTATGAGAGTTCATTTGCGTAAATTATATTTATGCTGCATGAAAGTTAAATAACATAAAACATTTTCAGGATACATAAAACATCATTCTGGGAAACTGTGCTTACAATGTATGAAAGCTAAATGTCGTAAATAACAATGTATACTAGATGTATGATTATAAGATGTATACTACATGTATGATTATAAGATGTATACAAGCTGTATGATTATTAGATGTATACTAGATGTATGATTATAAGATGTATACAAGCTGTATGATTATAAGATGTATACTAGATGTATGATTATAAGATGTATACAAGCTGTATGATTATAAGATGTATACAAGCTGTATGATTATTAGATGTATACAAGCTGTATGATTATTAGATGTATACAAGCTGTATGACTATACAATGTATGAAAGCTCAATCTCATAATAAAGTGTTTCATGATGTATGAAAGATCGTTATAAAACATCTTTTATAATTTATGAAAGCTCATTGTTGTAAAAGCATGCTTTATGGTGTATGAAAGCTCATTCTCGTAAAAGTTATAGGTAACTACGAAATAATGATTGTGCAATTAAAGACTGTCTTGAAGAAATCGAGAGTATTGACTTCAACGTACTCGTGTTTTGCCATATGTTCTCCCGCCATCCTGTCAGTCACCTACCAAATGTAGCACTCAATGAACGTCACTCATTAACTGAAAGCGAAAATATTCAAAGATCTCCTAAACCTACACTTGTAAACAAGACGTCAGGGCCCGATATCACCGACACATGTCAAATGTTTATACGATTGCACCACGGTGATGTCACGTAGATGCTACGAAATGATGCTAATGGCTATTGTAATGCTAGTGTAAACATAGAAATGAACATCAGTTATAGGTTAGAGGTCATTGCTCTTCAATCATATATTTTATAAATACCGTCGTTTGTTTTCATTCCAATGAATTATTAGCAATACATATCTGTACTCATGTGCACAGTTTTTTTTAAGAGCTGGGGAGAGATCGTTATCCTCCAAATAGCTTTACTTAGAAGACTTCAACTTTCAGCTGAGTGTTTTAGAAACATTAGCAAGGAAGGAACTGGCCACCCCACCTAATAGTTGCAGCGGTTTAGTACATGAAGAGTTATCTTCATCCCCCAACGGCAGGTTGATGCCATGGGACATATCTACCTTTAGAAATATTCTGCTCAAACGTACTGAAAGCTAAATGTTATTATAGAGAAAAATACATCTCTATATTAGCAAACAATCTGCTAGATATTTGTTGTTGCATAGTTGGTAAATGCTAGCAAAAAAAGTTGGATACAAAAAGTTGGAAACAAAATGTAAACAAGTGCGTGTTAAAGAGTGAAATACGAGACGTGGGTTACTTACTAATATCAGAAAGAGATCATCTTTATTTTTTATTTATTTATTTGTGTGTGTGTCTACGTCAGTGCTTTCCAAACTGTGTGCTGCGTGGGAAATGTGGGTATACTAGGCAATGAACACTAGTATTGTCAATGCTAACATACTTGATATTTGTTACATTCATTCATCGGACCAGCTTAGGGGATATCCCACGGATATCTAATTTAGTCCGGCTCTGTGGCGAAGTGGTACAGAGCGCATCTGTGACAGCCAAGGTACCGAGTTGGATTCCCACCACAGGCAATTGTCCATCAGGACCGTCCAGAAAGCAATGGCAAACTACTGAACGTATTTATATTGCCTAGAAAATCACCACAGCCAACAAATGATTGGTTGATAGCTACGTTCTGAATAGGATATACTACCATTTTTGTTTTGTTTTTTAATTCAATTTTAAAAAATCTAACTGTAAATCTAGAAATGTATGGTTGTTCCTACTCGTCACAGAATTCAATGTCCAGATCAATTATAGATTTACAGTACGATTGAAGAAGGCGTGACCGAATATAGAAAATGGCAGTATTTTGATCAGACTGATGTGGTAACTGTGTTTTAGACACTTTACTGTGTATTTTCCAAATGTGAGTGTGTCTCACTTTCTGCAGGAGATTTCGTGTTGTTATTTTATGTTTAGTTGTTGTTTAAAACTTTATAATAAATTCGCAGTCTATTTAATAAGTTGTCGTAAAATGGATAAATACTTAATTAAAAAAGGAAAGCCGAAGCTGATCTTCATGATGGACAACATGTATCCACTTTGGAGAAAATTACGCGAGAGTCAACTGTTGAAAGGTCTGGTGGAATAAAGAAGAACTACAGTGAAAAAGAAAAATGTCCTAAGGCTCGTTTATATAATAAAACTAGGGTTTACATTTTCTAGAAATGAAAACATTCCCAGTCCACAGTGTTTAGTTTGTGGAGCGATACTCGCAAATGAAAATATTCATTCATTCATTTTTCTTTTGCTCTGAAGTTAGCGCATAGTGCAGAGGTCAGATATCTTCAATTCTGTCTGTTCAAAGATATTCTTTGCAGTTCTTTAATAGTATGGTTATTGATTGTTTTACTTTCTCTAAGTATTGTTCTTCTGAGTGTTTCTTTTGGTCGACCCCTGGCTCTTTTGCCTGTAGGTATCCATTCAAGAGATTGGTGGTGTATTCTGTTGATCTCTGCGCGTAGGACATGCCCGATGTAGGACCAACGGCGTTTTCTGATAACATCTGTGATGAAATTTTGATGTGTATCTTCTCTGGTTTTATCATTCGATTTAAATTCACTCCAATGGTTGTTAGTTATCCTATGAAGACATTTGTTCTCGAAACTCAGTAATTTCCTTTCTGAAGATAAGGAGCTTTTTCCAGCACTCACATCCATATGATAGCACTGGAATAACGCAGGGATTAAATAAATGCATTTTCGTGTGTGTGCTGATTGACTTTGACCTCCAGATAGTAGATAGTCTATTAAAGGCACTTGATGCTAGTGCAATGCGAGTTGTAATTTCTGACATGACATCACAGTCGAGTGTTAATTTGCTTCCTAGATAGGAGAATTTGTGTACCTTTTTCAAGTTGTTGCCCATTTAAAGTAATTGCGTTAGGTGAATTGGTGATGTCCATAATTTTTGTTTTTGATGAGTTGATTTGGAGACCCATTTGTCCTGCGATGAGTTTTAATCTATCAGTTTTTGTTGGTATATCTTGATGGTTTTAAATGAAAGTATGGTACCAAACAAACTAAAGCGCCATTTAAAAGCACAACCATTTGTAAAAAAAAAGCCAGTATAACACTTTATTGAACTTTCAAAGTCAACAAAGAAGCAATCTGTATTATTTGCGAAGAGAATGAAGACATCAGAGAAGACTAAAAAGGCACGTTACTTGATTCCTCAAATCATCGCAACAAGGAACTACACACTATTACTGAAACTACTGTAAGGGAAAGTTTTGGTGTGATATTGATCGACAATGTTTGAGCCTGAGTTTGAGTCAGTAGTTCCAAAAATTCATATGGCAGATAACACAATTGGAAGACGTATTCAAGACATGTCTAATGACATTAAGCTGGAGATGCAGGATCTATTTTTAGACGATAACAGAGCTTTTGCATTGTAGATGAATCAACATCTGTCAGTGGATTAGCACAATTACTCGTTTTTATACGTGTTATTCATGCTGACAGAGTTATTGAGCAATTCTTGTGTTGTTTAGAACTTATAATGAGAACTGGGGCGAAGACATATACAACACATTAGATTGCTTCATGAAGGAAAATAATTTGCAGTGGTTACATTGTGTAGGAATATGTAAAGATGGTGTTCCTTCAATGGTTGATTCAACAAAAGATTTTACGACTTTAGCAAAGAAACAGAATACAAATATTATAATCACTCATTGTTTTTTTGCATCGTGATGCAAATCACTTATAATGACTTAAGAAACGTTATGGACAAGGTGGTTCAAATGGTCAAGTATATTACAAGTAGAATTCTGAAATCACGTTTATTTGCTCACATTTGTGAAGAAATGGGGACAAAGTTGAAAACTCTTATACTACACACAGAAGTTCGTTTTCTGTCAAGATTCTTAGTGCTTTGTCGTGTGTACGAATTTAGGAAAATGATGTTGAAACTTTTTGAGGAAAATAAGCAAAACGAATTCTGCTATCTAATTCAAAGCCAACTATGGTGCACTAAATTAGCATATCTTGATGACATATTTAAACACGTGAATAAAATAAAATGCTAATATACAAGGGAAAGGATAAAATATCATAACAGCTGTAGATATAATGTGTGCTATGAGAGATAAGATAAACATTTGGAAAAGGAAAGTAAAAGAAGGAAATTTTGAAATGTTTCCTAAAAGTTCTGATTGTGAGCTAAATCCGCTTCACTAATTATTAAACATTTAACATGGGACGCCTGTGTGTTGCCGGGGCCCGAAAGGGGAGAAAAGAATAGCAACACTGTTTACCTTCCACGCATGTCGTAAAATGCGACTAAGGAGGTTATGGGATGGAGTTGGCTGTCCCATCCCATATAGGGTCAGTGACCCAAAGCCATGCTGAAGTCGGGTGTGTCAGGCCAAAAGGCACAGATATCGCATCAATGCTGTAAACCATGACACAACGCATTCCGTTCTCCGGACTACATCCTGCTAATCTGCAGGAGTTTGAGAACGAACGCAGAAGAAGAAGAAGAACATTGCTCGAGGAAAAACTTCAACATTATTTCGCCAATGTTGAAATTCAAGAGTATGATTAGGAAAGAAATCCATTTTTTTCAACTACAAGGAATACCTTCTCACTTGCTGAAGAAGAAAAAATTGTTGAAATAAAAAAAAAACCATCGAAATCTGTTACTAGTGCATGAAGAGGGTGAATTTGACAACTTTTGGATTTGTGTTTCACAAAATGTATCCGAACACAGAAAAAAGCGCTACAAATTCTACTGCATTTTCCCTCAACATACAAATGTAAAGTATCCTACACAACTATCACACACTTGAAGACATTCTTCTTGTGTGACTGCATGTCAGTACTCCAAACCATCCAAAAGGAACCTAAAGATCTCCTAACAAAAACAACTGTAGAACTTCTAAATCAACTGTCTGCCAACAATAAAGTTGTGCAGCAGTGGATCCCTGCACAATGTGGAATAGCAGGAAATGAAGGAGCTGACAGACTGGCAAAAGCAGGTGCAAAAAGGGAACAATTCCAGCACAGAATATCACTGACTGAAGCAAAAACCCTCATCAAAGGAAAATACAAACATACATGGAGTCAGAGAACAGGCAGTAACTTTCCACAGGACCCTATTCTAAAGCTAAACAGGTCACAACAAACCACAATTTTTAGACTTCGCACAGGACACTGCAGACTACACGCACATCTCCACAAAATTAAGGCTGCCCAAACTGACCAATGCCATGTCAAAAGGGTCCCCAGACTCCAGAACATATTCTGCAGACATGCCCACTCTTTGATGACGTGAGAACCAAAATATGGCCCCAAGAGACAGATCTGAAGGTGAAGCTGTGGGGCAACCGTGAGGACCTCCTGCTGACGACTGAATTCATGGAGGCGGCCCACCTTCCTGTATAGACTTATGAGCATAGGAAACTGATCGCAGAAGAAGAAGAATAAATTATAACATTGTATTATTATTGTTTATGAGTAAATTCTAACATTGTCTATTGTCTTTCCCCAGGTGGTTTGTGATCCACTCTTGCCGTTAAGCGCAGGGGTGATTGGAGCTCGACCTTGCGTTCTAAAGCCAGATGTGTGGCCTCGGCTGTGCTATGGCCGTGTCTGTTCAGGATGTTCCTGGCATTTTCTATCCATCTTTTCCGTGGTCTTCCTCTGGCTTTGTACCCAGGTTCCATTTGGTTATATGCTTGTACGGGCAACTTTTCGTGATGCATTCTCATAATGTGGCAAATCATAATTCTAACATTGTTTTATTATAATTAATATATGTGTCCGTATCTCAGCCGTATCTTTTATAAGTTATAAAACATAAGTCATTAGTTTCCTAATAGACTGAATTGGTGTGTCGCGAAATTCTACTTGTCTAAAAAGTGTGTCATCAGCACGAAAAGTTTGGACAGCATTGGTCTACGTTATGAGAGAGGACGTCGTGGATAACACAATTACAATGGGCCAAATTGAAGTCAAGAGGGATCGATGACTAAAGCTTGATCGAATATTTGTTAGTTTAACATCGTGCCATACAAAGAGTCAACAACGATCCTAATACAAGATTCTAGAAGAAAGAGAGATGCGGAGATCTATGATCGCCAATGTCTGTCGACGTGGCACTTAGTGATGACTCAATTACGAATGTTACTGTTTTATGACATTGTGAATCTAATACATCTATGGTGGTAAAATTGTTTTTACTGTTTTCATTATTTTTCACTGTTTTATATATTCTTGAGAAAGACGTGACGGTTCGAAACGTTGAAAATGTCTTGTATATTGTAACTTGTATATTTGGGTTTTTACACCTCATAACCCATTAGTCGTAGTGATAGTCCGTCTGTTGTGTTCAAGTGAAACATCAAAAACCTGTGTTCTACGTAAGTACTATTGTTATTCTATTTCACTGCAGTATTGCTTATATTGTTCCATGTTTTTGAATTTTTTCACCCCTCTTCCCTTTCCGCCATGTTAGTCAACTAGTCTATTTGTACTCCGCATAACTTAACGTAATGTCCTTATGGTTTGTCTAATTAACTTTACTATACTATTATAGTTAATAGTTACTATAGTTAACTATAGTTATAACTACAATAAAATATAATAATTTTAAGATACCAGCTGAAAATGTTTATTACATTCAATACAAAAATTAACCAATAAACATGGCATGTTCTATAGACTAAAGTAACCTTCTTGTAACGTCGAGTAGAAATGAGTGTTAGGGACACAACTATATTTCCGTATGTTTTGTTAGCATCGTTTTTACAATGCTGTCACTTTGTAAACAAAATAAACAACCGTAGTGACCGTTGTTTATTCATGTACAGGATATGACGTCTTTGATCTATTTTGTGTAAGTTGCACCTCTGCAGCGCTATGATGTGTACGGTGCAGACATCTAGATTTTAACTTTTATATATATAGAGAGAAAAGATACGTCCGTGCGTTATTGAGGGAAAAGTGGTGCAAATAACAACATATCCCAGAGGCGACTAAGAAAATTTGGAGTGAAATTGACAGTCCCATCCCATAGAGGGTTAAAAGTGACACAGTAGCCATGATTAAGTCTGAGATACCAGTCCGAATGGCGCAGATATAACAGTAAACCAAGCTGTAAACCATGACACAGCGAATTAACAACGTCCTGCTAATCTGCAGGAGTTTGAGAACAGACTCAAAATAGGACTAGATATTATTTTCAGGTAAGAAAGGAAGGGCTCGATATTGCAATCGTCAGTTTGTATACAGTGTGGCTTTATAATCATCATAATAATAATAATAATAATAAGAGCGATAATCTGTGAAGTTAGTAGGGGTGCCACACTAGAGACATCAGCGCAGAACTCACAACCCGTCAGAATCGTACTGTTGCCACACTGGAAACATCAACGCAAAACTATTATATTAATTATCACCATAGTTCTCCATCATCCTGAACTCTAGCCTGCATTACATCATGCAAGTGTGGCATCATGGTGATACATTTCTATTGAAAAATATAATTTGCCATAATCTTCCGCATACCCTCTTTACTGAACACTTTTGTTAAATCTAGGAATACTGTGTACATGTCACAGTGTTCGTTCTGACACTTTCCATGCATCTAAAATCAGTTGGAAAACTTTTCCATTCGAGGGAATTTTCATGGATGAGAAAATGACTTGCACTGAGGATTTTGATTTAAGTGATGAAGAGGAAAGATAACTTCATACTATCAAATTTTAATACGCTATTTCATGGATTGTGTACCCTGAACTGTAATCTACATCTACTTTAAACTCGGTGGTGGAAAGTTGATTATTATAGCAACTTTCTTTTACAAATAGAGTATAATGGTACTTCGTATGACAGTCTTCACTTAAGACTTTTCAACTGAATTAATTAGGACCCAATCAGAAACGTTTTTGATTATTGTTGAGATTTTGGTTGATCATTATTTACATACTTGGAATCGCATGACAAAAATAGTCAAGGTAACTTCAAGTATATAAAAAGTATTCAAGCGAAAGTCCAACAACGACCCCTTCAGGTCATGTAAAGATTCTAGATAACAGGTCTTACCAGAGACGATCGTGGTACTTCAGTGGGTACCATGAAACTGTGGTGTCCTGTGGAATTGAAACTGTGGAAATGAGCACGCCAATAGGCTGGCTAAAGGGAAGGAAAGTGTAAGCTGAAAGACAATGAAGTCTCATATCAAGAAAAGAAGAGAACTATACTAAACATCATTAGTGAAAAGAGCATGGTAAAAGATGCCAGCAACTACCTAACTTGGCAGTGACAGGTCACCATACTTCGTCTGAGGGCAGGACAACAGAACGAACAAACACATGCACATAATGCGACTGTGTGCCACACCAATGTGCCCTTGTGGAACACATTAACACACCTCTGAGCTTATTCTGTAGAAATGTCCCCAATATGAGCAATTGAGAGAGACATTGATCCAACAGTTCACCATTGAAGGCACACACAAAAAATATGGAATCAAAGATGACCTCCAGACAACGGTAGAGTTTATCTATAAGGCTTGTCTAATGGTGTAGACATCAAGTAGCAAACACAAGAACGAAAGAAAATATAAGCAAATATCTCTTATGGTTAGGAACGTTCCTGTCATTCGCAGTCCTGGGTTCCTTTTGGTTACATCACAGTATATGATCACAAGGTAATTGAAGTCTAGTAGAAGTCGTATTTGCGGGATCATTGGTGCAAATAAAATTGCGATTCAACTTATCCTCGTTCTCTGCATTGATAATAATAATAATAATAATAATAATAATAATAATAATAATAATAATAATAATAATAATAATAATAATAATAATAAAACTCATAACCTGTCACGGTCGTAGGGGGTGACAAATTGAATACATTGTTACAAAAATTCTTCCAAGCATCTCTCTCTCTGTCCTCAACAGTTCGGGTGTATAGATAAATTACGCTCTGTCAAATTCTTGATGTTAATCTGTGGAAAAGGGCAATATTATCATATTGCAAGAGAGATCAAGAGGGTGTTTGAGAATAAAAACTTAGAATATGTAGTTCATGTAATCCTGTGTTCGCGCTTTTCCGATGATTTTAGAATAACTTATACACTTTTTTTAACGTCAGTTTTAAGTGGAACAATACACAGAATCAACGTTTCGACTAAAGGATATTTAAAAGGATGAGAACACACAAACAATATTGGTAAAGATCCTTTGGTCACAACGTTGCTTCTGAGTACTGCTCCAATTAAAACTCACTGATCAGTTGATGTGCAGATTAACTGCAGTTTCCAACCCACTCAACATTGCTTCTGCTGTCGTAGGGTTTGTTAGCTGTTTTTTTTTTTAAATATTATTGGTGGTGTAACTTCAATGCGGGACACGCTATTCCAACCCCGGGTTAGAGTTCAACTTGGTTATACCAGAGGGTACAAACGAGAGTAAAAGGTTTATTGAAACCTGGTCCAACTAGAATTACTGAAACCTGGTCCACTATGAATACTGGAACCTGGTCCAACTAGGATTAATGAAATCTGGTCCAACTAGTATTAATGAAACCTGGTCCAACTATGATTACTTAAACCTGGTCCAACTAGGCTTACTGAAACATGGTCCAACTAGGATTACTGAAACCTGGTTCAACTAGGATTAATGAAACATGGTCCATCAAGGATTAATGAAACCTAGTCCAACTATGCTTACTGAGATCTGGTCCAATTCGGATTACTGAAACCTGGTCCAACTAGGTTTAATGAAGCCTGGTCCAACTACGATTACTGAAACCTGGTCCAACTAGGATTAATGAAACCAGGTCCAACTAGGATTACTGAAACCTGGTCCAACTAGGCTTACTGAAACCTGGTCCAACTAGGATTACTGAAACCTGGTTCAACTAGGATTAATGAAACCTGGTCCTTCTAGGACTAATGAAACCTGGTCCAACTGGGATTAATGAAACCTGGTCCAATTAGGCTTACTGAAACCTGGTCCAACTAGGATTACTAAAACATGGTCCAACTAGGATTACTGAAACCGGTGGTTACTTTAAAATTGTATAGAAATGAAAATCTAAAACATGTACTATCACTATAAGCCACACTGAAACCTGACAATTCCCTTTGTAAACTCAATGTAGCGCCCAACACGAGAAAGTGTTCTAGCTTTCAACTAGTGTTTATATTATTTATATTATTATATTGTTTGTTCGTTCTCAAACTACCACCGGATCTCTCTTATAGCAGGACAATGGTCCTAATATTCTCCAGTAGGATGTAATCCAGATAATGGAACTGTCCTGCATCGCTAATTAATTTGCGCTAATGGCCCCACACGTCTGACTTCTTCGTTGTGACTAATACGTTTATAGCATGCCAATCGTACGAGAGAACACTGCTTATTATTGTTTTTATTGGGAGAAATATGACATCTGAAAGAACCTTTTAGCGAATTTGACTATTTAGCAGAAAGTTTTCGTAAATAAAATGGTAAAATTGTTATCGTCAACCATGACAGAAGAAACTCCCAAAATAGAAGTGTTGTCCGTACAATGCTATCGTAAATCATGACAGAAGAGGGATGCAAAGGGAATGCATTGCTCTTGCGGCGGACCCAGGGTTAGCAGAAAATCAAGATCCCAAATGTACCTCCTCACGGTGCACCCTGGAAACAGAAATACAGCAGCTCGAGCTGATTCTGGCCAAATCATTTGGGGATCGTGTCCGAGAATGTGGAGGTAGTAGATAGAAAGAGATGTGACTGCATGAGAGACAGACAATATCTCCGACACCACCAGCATCACGACATATAGCGACATTGTCGACATGCAGTGAAGCTAGACAGTCCGGTCCGAACATTGGAGGAGCGGCCAATGTAAAATGCACGTGAAGGTAGTTACATGGAGAGACAAATATATTTCATACTGAGTACAATGACACAATGAAGGGGCAGAACAGCGCCAGAGAGCAGGACGAACTGCAAATAGAAAGTGAAAAGTTCCTAGGAAAGGGAACTATAAGCTCTGTCAGCTCGAGGAGAGCTTCTAGTTACCTGTGCTCCTTATAGGCAGAGACCCAGACCAAATCATGGGCGTTCGGAAAAGCAAGAAGACCTAACCCAACTCTAATGTCGAGCCTTCCTAAACCGGAAATATGCTCGCGAAAAGAAAGGGTTCCGTACCCGATGGGCTTAGGCAAAAAGGGACAACGATGGTAGTCCTGGCCCAACTCTACAGTCAAGATTTCCTATACCCAAAATACACTTGCAGAGAGAAAGGGTTCAGTATCTGATGGGCTCATGCACAAAAGGGACAACGATTTTAGTCCTGACCTAACTCTACTGTCAAGCTTTCCTATACCGGAAATACACTTGCAGAGAGAAAGATTCAGTACCTGATGGGCTAAGGCGCTATTGGGACAAGGTCGCTCAGCTCGAGAACGCCTTGCTCTCAAACGCGTGGTGTGAGACTCGAACCTGGGCGAGGGGTTAACGATGTATGTGAACGATGCCTCGGGTAATAGGGCGAAAGAGCCAGGGTCCAACTCTTCTGGCGAGTTCTTCCTCATACGGAACCAGGCTCGCGGATGAGAAACGGTTCAGTACCCGATGGTCACAGGCAGAGTACGTCCAATTGCACGAGATGGGTTCATAGACGATGGAACACCTCGTACCAGATAGACGCGCTCGACAAGCGTCTTGGCGAAGAGGCACTACACAGCAGCGTGCCCGGCGACAGACATACAGGCTGTCACGGACTAGGGAAGCCTACCCGAATTAAAGGCATGACGAAAACGGATGTGCTGGACCTCGGACGTCCTGACCACAAGTAGCCAACCGGGGTGCAAATAATCACAGTTCTACTGTGGAACTTGCAGCACAACGTACTTCACTCTCCCCGACGGAAATCACACGAAATATTTCTTGAGGTTATTTGAGAGCGAATGCTGAAGAAGAAGAAGAAGAATGACAGAAGAAACTTCCCAAACAAGTGTTGTCTGTACAATGTTATCTTCAACCATAAAAGAAGAAACATACGAATAGAAGTGTTGTCTGTACAATGTTGAATACTTTATATACGGATCTATTATTCTTCCTTATTTAAAACAATACTATTGCCACTGTGTTTGTTATGTTATGTTCCTCCAGGACCATAGACGGCGCATAGGGCAGAAACCATAGTTTCCATTTCTGTATTTTCAGTTCTTGGGTGTTTAGGTTCTTTGACATGCCTTCTCTATTAATTGTGTTTGGTGTGCCTTCTTCTTCTTCAGCGTTCATTCTCAAACTCCCACTGGATATCTCTTATATCAGGACCATGGTCCTATTAGATTTCCAGAAGGATGTAGTCCAGAGAGTGGAAATGCGTTGTGTCGCCGTTTTATTTGCGCCATTGGCCCGACACATCCGTCTTCGGTGGGGTTTGGTGTGTGAATATTGTTTTTTAATGAGACAACGAAGCCATCGAGATTAAGTTACCATTTGTGAAAAAGCTATCACTAAAAATCTATCAAAAAATATTTAAAGAGTGATCCATTTATTTAAACCCTTACCCCTCACCGAAGATGTATCTACGGTACTGTTGGGAAGGAGGGCTTTGGTCTTTAAAGAAACTATAGGAAAAGTGGCGTTGGCAGAAAAGATTTTGAGAAACACTGAGCTAAATCGATGAACGTCACAGAAGTTGAATACATTTTAATACTGTTCCAGCTAAAGTTCAATAATTCTTCTCCTCTTCTGTAAGCTTGTGTCCGCTATTCCCTTCTTGGTGATCAGATCAATACACTCAAGCTAAAAATGCCAGTCAGCAGACACATGCGTCATGTTACTAACCCGTGCATATTCCTTACAAGCGTGTTCAACCTCTGTTTTAAATCCTGAACGAATTATTATTCAGCAGGAATTGCTGACCAGGGTTGCCAGATTATAATTGTCATTTAAAATTAAATGATAATAGAAAAATGCCAGAAATAAGGTCAAAAAGTGAAAAGTATTTTTTCTAACTAAAATAGCATGTTTTCATCAATTTTCTACTTTACTGTTTATCTACCTATGTTCCTTCCCAGCCGAATACGGAGCATAAAACAGAAACCACTGCTTTCCAGCTTGAGCACTGTGATGCTGATGTCTGTAATTTCTGCATGTTGTTGAGACTTATAGTCATGCTTTTTTATATTTGTTCTGCGAAGATCTCCTTTTTGTCGCGCTCTGTTTCTTTTACCATCTGGAACCAATTGTTAGTGCTTGTAGTAGAAATATATTTTAAATCATTATAAGTACATGACCGATATAAATAAGCTATTCTCTTCTTTCATCTTGTAGAAACATTGCTGCGTGGTCTTAATTGCTCTTACTTGCTTATTTGACGTGAATTCTTCTCCAGCCAATATTTCAGTTTTCTAAGACATTCATTTTCAAATTAATGTAATTTCTTTTCCTGTGCTTCTGCCAATTTCGTAACCATATGTTACTGTTTTTACTCGATCATTATTTTACATATGATCCGCATTGTAACGCCGCATCGTATTTTTAGTTATTACCGAAAATGCAAAATAATAAGTTTCACAGTTCACAAAACATAAACAGGGAATAAAATTAAAAGTTAATAACTGTCATAACTGTCAATACTGCATTTTACCACTTCAGGCATTGCTGGGAGGGGATTGAATAGCTGTGTGATAAAGGCCGCATGCTCTTGCTGTCGCCACGTCATGTACAGGTTGTGTTTTTTAATTTACCCTCCGACAGAAAAATACCCAGTCCTTACCGGGGATCGAACTCTAGATCTCACTCGTGTGAGACTAGCGCTCTAACCTCTCGGCCATGCGCCACACTAAAAGTTAATCGTTCACAAAAGAGACTGAATGCTGCCGTTAAACAATATTTTTCAAAGTTCGTTAGTCTCTTGTAGATTAGAAAACGTATTACTTTGTGTTTTTCGTTAATAAGTAATGGTAAACGGTTTTATTGAACCAAACATCGATTTCTTAAAAACGTCAGTGTGATTTCATTTTGTTATTTCTTAAAATCATTTAGCAGTAGACATGCTATACAGCTTAGCTTTCACATAATTGGAGATATGCTTCATAGTCTACTAATAAGTGTTTTTTCAGTTACTATTTTTTTCATGTATTGACATCGCATAAAATTGTTCATATTTGAAAGAAATTAGTGAAAAGAAATGCTTACAAATTAATCGTGTCATCGAGTTGACTGTAACAGGAGCTGTCATTTGTGAAGAATAATCTTACATATGAGGAAAGTTCTAAGGGTATATTTGTGCATTTAAATAAACACGATAGGACGAGAGAGAGAGAGAGAGAGAGAGAGAGAGTCGAATTTGGATGAAATAATCTGAGAGCGTTAGCGGAAGTTGTAGAGAGGTCCAGAGCAGTGCTCATGTGTCGTTATTATGTAATTTATTTGCAATACATAGTTGCTTAAATGTTACTGTACTTTTATCAATAAAATTCCGTTCATTTCAATGTATGATTGTATGCATGTAAACTGTTTTGCTTCATTTCTGAGATATCCAATTATCCGAATTTTCGATTATCCGAATCGGCCCTGATTTTTTTTTTTAAATTATTCGAATAATCGGATTTCTACTGTATTTGCAAATTCAGAATGTCTTTCATAAGTTCTTGCGAGAGCAGTATATTGTCCAGTTTGTGGTGTTTTACCAAAACAACATTCAACAAAGACGACAAGTATTAGTAACATCGTCAAAAAGTTATGAGTATATTAAATCAATTCAAATATTTCGCCAAGTATTAGTAACATCAGCAAGATAGTTTTGAGAATATGAAATCAATTCAAATATTTCGTCAAGTGTAAGGAATGAAAAGAACAAATACAATTCATGGAAGAAATTAGGGTGTAAACTCATAACCTTTCATAAATTGATGTGGTTCGTGCATGTAGACTGAGTTGACTCCATTACTAAAGCTATATTGTGGGGAACAGTGGAAGATTGGAGAAGTTGGGGGGAGGGGGGAATACAAAAATTCATGGATTGAAACCTCAAGGAGTGGACTGTATTTGAATTATATTTCCTCGTTCACACGGAAGAAAACAGAAAGAAAGAAAACCTAGATCTCTATGCGTTAACTCATCTTTCGCAACACCCCTATGACCATAGAAGGCTCTGTTATATACTATACTATATTATATTGATTTATTGTAAATTTGATTGATTGATTCTCACTCATTTCCAATACCGATGTTCTCCCTGCCACAATTCCAGGTTGTCTAACATCTTCTCCCCTTGCCTTCTCCTACCCTCGTGATCTTCAACTTGCCTGATGTTATCTATATTCTCTCTAATTAATTTTCCCCTAGCTCAACTTCCTGTCATACAGAATTAGTTAAAAATTCATAAATCTTCTGAATTATTAACAAACAGGTCGATATAAGAAACTGTCAAAATTCCGCCTCAATCCAACAAAATTATTCCGCCTCATAATCTCCTAAAATAACAAACAAACAAGGAAAATTGTCAAACGTTTCCCCACCAGCAACCACAAGCAAATAGTTTTACCCTCCAATTTCATTCCGTCTGGAGATCGTGCTTTACATCTAAATAGGTGCGCTATTCTGAAACCTCTCATTTGGCAAGGTCGGACAAGATTTCCATCTAAAATTGCATTTGCAGATCACGTAATTGGAAAGGATAGGTTCAGATTTATTTTTTAAAAACGTGCTTTCGTAGATTATAGGTGTCTCTGAAGATGAGGCATTGATCGGTCACACATTCATAAAGACTGCAAAATTAGCATTAATAATTTTAATATAATCACCGATAATTTTATTAAGTTCTTTTTGTTAACGGTTGTTTTGAAGAATATTTGTTTGAAAACGAAAAATGGTTTAAAGTGAACCTGAACAACAAAGATGGATTAAGGAAATCGACGTTGATAGAAAAATACTTTACGGAAATATGGAGAAATATTAGAAAAAATTATAGAAAGCTATTTGAAACTTAATACTATTTTGAAACTAAGTGATAGATAAATATATAGAAGTCCAAAAAAGTATCTATATTTGCTACGTAGACTACAGCAAGACCTTTGCCAGAGTCCAACATGAAAAATTAATCAAATGTCTTCAAGAAATAAGCATAGATGGAAAAGACATCAGACTGATTAGAAATATATATTGGGAACAAACTGCATCAATAAGGTGTGAAAACAGCTACTTTCCATACATAGAAATAAGAAGAGGAGAAAGACAAGGCTGCATTGTATCACAAATCCTATTTAATATATACACATAGAATATCTTTAAAAATATAGAAGAAATGCCAGGACTCAGATCAATGGGGAAATAATAAACAATCTCAGATTTGCAGATGCAGATGATACTGTTCTTTTAGCAGAAAGTAAACATGAACTACAAAGACTAATAGATCAAGTCAAGAAATCAAGTAATGAATATGGACTGGATATAAATTTCCAAAAAACGAAAACCATGATAATCAGCAAAGACACAGAAGAACAGGAGATAAACATAAACATACATGTAGAAAATCTATAACACGTAAAACAGTATCAATATCTTGGACACATAGTCACAAATGATGGCATATGTGAAACAGAAGTTAAAAGGAGAATAGGAATGGCTAAAAGTACCTTCAATGACATGAGGAAAATATTAACTCCTAAATAAATTAAATTACAAACAAATTAAAAATGAGAATTATAAAATTCTACATCTATTCTATATTAATGTATGGTTCAGAAACATGGACACTAAATAAACAATTAGAAGACATCATTGATGTCTTTGAGATGTGGGTATATAGGAGAATAGGGAGAACATCATGAAAAAAGAAGAAAAGAATTAAAGATGTGCTAAAAATACTTAATATGAAGAAAGAACTACTAAGAGAAATAAAGATCAGGCAAATAAAATACTTTGGGCATATTAAAAGACATGACACTTTATTGAAGACCATCTTGAGGGTAAAGTCAAAGGGAGGCGAGCAAGAGGTAGGTAGAGATACAAGTGGGAGAGTAAAATCACAAGATGGACAGGTTAGTCTTGCAGATTTCACCACAAAAACAAGAGACAGTGGATGTTGGAGGTCTGTTGCAGACAATTTTCGTTGTAGAGACGGCACTTGATGATGAGTTAATTCATATATTTTTCCAAATAATATCCCGATCGCTGGCCAAGTACAACATCACTCATCTTGTCTAATTCAATTGTTCATTGGCTCGCTTCGTAAAATACACACAAAGTGACAAATGAAAGGACGTATCAGTCGGATCAACCAAGATAAGGGACGCTGTGTGGGATAAGCGTACAGGACCTCACAGGAGAAGGGTATGATTAATGCCTGCCTTAAGGAAACTTTTATGTTTTAGGAGACACAGACATAACAGCATGGTTTGTTCAATTACTAGGGCACTAGTGTACTATACACGTATTCTGGGTTTCAAAGAATTTACCCTGTTCACTCGACCCAAATGTTCAAGTTAGTGATCCTCTCCCAGTTCGAGGAGGAAAATAGAGAAGAAGAATGATAGTTCATCCAATTGAAAATAAAGCTTAGACTTAGTACTGCGACGTATAAATAGACATCAAGCCACATCAACGTCATGCTCTATTAGGTCACATCCTTTATGACGCCGTCAGTGGTTGAAGTCATTGATAAAGTCTATGTTGAAAGTTACATTTCATTTTTGTACGTGGAATCATTGGGGGGGGGGGTCATTTCAGAAGAGAGGTTAGCTGCACAGACGCCGTGTTCACACGAAGGCAAATGAGTGAGAGAGCAATAAAATAACAACGAACTAAACGCAATGTTTATAGATCAAGAGAAAGCGTTTGATAGTCAACAGAGACGCACTATGGAAAACTCTAGAAATGAATTTATCAAAGTACAATTGTTAGAAAGTATAAGAGCTTTGTATAAAACCTGCCAATGTGTGGTAAGAACATCAGATGGTATTAAAGAGGCATTTGAGACAAAAACGGGAGTGCCTCAGGGTTGCTTTCTCTCACCCTTGCTGTTCAATATATACATAGACAAAACTTGCAGAGGGCAACATCACCGACTCAGAACAAGATAACCGAGAAAAACTAAACAATGAACTAAATGAACTGCTTTTCGCAGACGACCAGAGCCTCATATACGAAAACGAAGAACAACTACACAATCATGTTAGCTCACTATCTGCAATATGTAGAACATACAACATGAAGACCAATACACAAAAGACGGAAACTATGAACATATGCAGAACACCGAACCCACTAAACATACAAATAGACAACATAGAAATAAAACAAGTAACAGAGCCAACTATCTCGGTAGTATTTTGTACAGAAAATGGATGCCTCGATAAAGATATAGAAACGAGATGTCAAAAGGCAAATGCAGTAACATGACAACTGTCACCACTACTTCTTCATCCCAAGATCAAGATGGAAGTTAAAAGACAAATGATGTACATTATTTTCCTACCAACACTGTGCTACCAGTGACAACCCTGGTCTCTCTCATCTTCACATTACAGAAAGATAGTGACATGTGAGATAATATGCTTGAGGAAAGCCGCAGGAGTCACCAGGCTCGATAGATTACGAAATGAAGATATCAGGGAAAGAATAGGTATAACACCTTGTACAGAATACAGAGAAAGGCAGCAGATGAAGTGGTTTGGCCACATTATGAGAATGCATCATGACAAGTTGCCCGTACAGGCATATAACCAAATGAGATCAGGGTACAAAGCGAGAGAAAGACCATGAAATGATGGATAGAAAACGTCAGGGATATCCTGAACAAACACGGTCATAGCACAGCAGAGGCCACACATCTGGCTCTAGAACTCAAGCTCTAGCTCCAATCACTCCTACGCTTAACGGCAAGAGTGGATAAGAAACGACCTGGGGAAAGACAATCAATCAATCAATAAACCCATAACCCTTCAGGGTCATATGGGTACCACATTGGATGCTTCAGCACACAGAGTCCTCCAGCGAATTCTATCCTCAGCGATGCGGATGAGTGTGGAAATATCTTGCCCTGTCCATTCCTTGATTTATGTCTGTCCATGTCTTTATTTGTCCTCCTCTGCTTCTTCCACCCTCGACAGTTCCCTGCAGTATTGTTTTTGACAAGGAATCGTGCCTGCATACATGTCCGAACCATGCTAGTTTTCGTCGTTTCACTGTTGAAAGCAATGGCTCCTGGACACTTGCACACATCTCTACTTTATTTCTTACGTACACATTCGTCTTATGTGCCCTATAGGAAATTCGTAGAATTCTTCTGTAGCATTTATACTCGAAAGCCTGTAATCTTCTCTCCATGTCCGCAGTGAGTGTTCAACTCTCACATCCATACAACACAACAGATAGCACCAGCGACTTATACGCATCCACATTAATACTTCTAAACCTGATAATACCTTCACTATGTTGTTATCTTTTAATCCATTAACGAAGTAACCTTCAAGATATTATACCGAATTGAAAGACAATAGACAATAAACAATCATGTAGATTAGGAGAAATGAAAGAGTAAATCGACCTCTCAGCGTGGCCACAGTAATTAGTTGTAGTTCATTATACACTCGATAATTTTCTGAACCGACCGCGTTATATTCCTGGCATTCCAATAGGCGTTACCTCTCTTTAAGGGATGTCCATAAATTATGTTGTCAATTATTTACCAATTTTGATTCTCTCACCCCTTGTCGGCAACTGTCACGGATTCAGGGACCACACCCCTTGTCGGCAATTGTCAAGGATTTAGGGTCACCACCCGTGTCCCTTGTCAGCAACCATTATAGAGTCAGGGACTACATCCCCCCAACCCTGTGGGCAACTGGCAATATTTCAAGCACCCTCCTTGTCGGCAACCAGCAAGGATTCATGGACCACACACCACTTGTCAAAAATTGTTAAGAATTTAACATAGGGAAAATAGGGAATTGAAAGTGTCAAATGAACGTTCCTGACATCTCGTTAAGCAGGCCAGCTACCACTTTACCTTAAACTCCGAATCTCTTTACTCTGAATCTTGCGTAATATGGATTGAGATTCGGAACGGTAGCGGTCATTGACTGTCATTGTTTTAAAGACCCATTTTAGATCTACTTTCATCCCCAGTTTAGATTATCTATCTATCTATCTATCTATCTATCTATCTATCTATCTATCTATCTATCTATCTATCTATCTATCTATCTATCTATCTATCTATCTATCTATCTATCTATATATCTATCTATATACCTGTCTCTCTGTCTGTCTGCTTGTCTGTCTGTGAATATGATGTGTCCTTCGTAGAACCTACGAAGTCTATACTGCCATTCTGTAAGCCTCTCAGTTGTATGTAATCTATCCAGTCTTTCCCAGTGTCATATTCGGAATGTCTTCGATATCTAGTCATAGTCTTGTTCCGCCTCTTGCTCACTTTCCTGTAACCAAGTCTAGACAGACAACTTCAATATTAAACAGTACTGATTGTAGATGTCTACAGGTTTAGAAGAAGAACACACGCTAAAGTTTTGGGTGATAACAGCTTTCAATAAACTCGTTATTGAATACTAATGAGCTGGATTGACAACACTCGATAATTAAATGCAAGTCTCTTCATTTAAGAAGCGGAGGAACAAGCCAAGCTGTTTATTATAGACTAAGTTTGCTGTAGTACGTGCAGTTATTGATCGAATTGCCATAACGCACAATACATCATGTCTGGGTAGTGTGTGTAAATTGTACGATAGTTCCAACAACACCACGTAAAATCGGGTAGTTATGATAATTTTCAGCTAGGCAGCTCTAACTACGCATTAAATAAAAGTATGATTGATGGAATAGCATAATTGAACATAAGAAGGAACTCGAGAACAAATAGATAATGACATCTTATATTATAAAAACTAAAACTGATAAAATTAGAATTCAAGAGAGCAGGAGCACTAAACTGCAGAATCTAATGATCATTACCTCGAAATGTCAAGCACAGAACAAACCAGTATCTTCAGAATAATAACTAGTCATAATAGACTGATAATTAGCATATAAAGAAAGCTAAAAATTGATAAGACAGACATATGCAACTGCTGACTGAGCCCAGAGACTGCTGAACACATTTTTTTCATACGTGTCAGCTCTGCAAAGAAGTAGGGAGACGAGACGACACTGGTTACTTACGGGGAGCAGTAGCCAGATTTCAACTTTTTAATATTATGCTTAGTTTCATTCAACTTTCTTCGTGACCTCGCTGAACTCATATTAAAAAGTCAATAGGTCTGCATCGATCTGTGCGCTACGCAGTATGTAGCGGGCAGATCGCTGGATTCGTCAGTAGTCGTAACTACTGTAAAATGAGTCTTTATTGATATTTCCTTTCGTTAAATAATGTAAGCATTTCTTTCATTAAAAAGTGACCACTGCTACCCGACACTGTTTCCGAAACTGAGGTTTCTCTGGTTGACCAGAAGCTAATCTCATTCATCATTGAAAATATTGATTGTGTAAACTGGTGACTGACGAATTACACAGATCATTGAAACTAATGATTTTTTATGACTGACTAAAGAGCGATGAAGAAGAAGAAGAAAGAAAGAAACTTCACATTGAAAGCTAGAGTGGTAGTGGAAGATCAAGATAGAACATGCTAGACAACCTGGTATTGTGGCGTGGAATAATTCGCTATTAGAAATGATTGACAGCACACACAAAAAAGAACACTGTGGAAAAACATGATAACCAACAAAATAAATGTATAAATGTTTGTGGTATTTGTTAGAGAAAACTTGTCAAATTCATTGATGACGGATCTTTTTTTTTAAAATAAATAATAAATAGCTAGAAAAATGTATATACTGTAAATCAACTTCCAGAAACATTTGTTTCAAAACAGTTGTTATTGTGACGTAGTATATCCACATATCCGTTGCTGAAAGTGCTATCCTTCTTCTTCTGCGTTCGTTCTCCAACTCCTGCAGATTAACAGGATGTAATCCGGAGAACGGAATGAGTTGTGTCATAGTTTACAGAATTGCTGCGATATCTGCGCCTTTCGGCCTGACACATCCGATTCAGCATGGCTTTGGATCACAATATGGGATGGGACAGCCAACTCCATCCCATAACCTCCTTAGTCGCCTTAACGACATGCCTGGAGGTAATCAGTGTTGCTATTCTTTGCTTCCCTTTTGGACTCCGGCATCACACGGGCGAAAATTGCTATTATAGATAATCAGATCCCATCTAGAAACTGAAAGCATCAGTGTTATAACACGTAAACAATATCTCCGGCGACCATTTCGTGGACATAGTGTGTGCACTTAAATGAACACAATTTATCTTTTAATAGGGGCCTACATGAGTTAACTTAACACTATTTGTGTCTTAATCCCCACTACAAATACTAATACTGCAACTATAAAGGTAAAGGTAAAGGCATCTGCAGTCGGGGATGAAGACGTATTAAGCCACTTCATGTACTAAGCCGCAGCAACTGTTAGGTGAGGTGGTCAGGTCCCTTCCTTGCTGTTTTTTTACCTTCCCCAACTCATGCGTCATGTACTCATTTATAGCTGAGTCGACTGGAGGAGTGGTTGTGTCAAGTGAGAAAACACAACCCAGATTATTATTATTTTTTTAATATTCGGTCGTGGTTTCAAACCTGGCACGCTGTAACCAGATGTTAGCAAGCAAGCTCACTATCCACTAGGCTATCGCGCTCCTCACTGCAACTATAGTTTTCTAAAATTGTTGCATACTGCTACCATACTTTTTATACATTGTTGCACACTTCTTCTTGAATAATAAAAATTAAAGCTTCTGATTGTGAGTCACGCTTCTTTCAATCGCGAGCGCAAGAACAGTTTTTTAAGAGTTTTATTGCTACTAATAAAACGTGAATGTCGCAATTCAGGTAAGCCTGTCATCTCGATCACCGAAACGATGATGCGATGGGGACGACGGTTTCTCGTTCCCTCTACGATGAAACTGCAGGATTTATGGTTGTCTTCCCATGAATGTTCCCTAATATAAATCGCAAAACCTTTTTTCTTATGACAATGCACCCTAACAGAGTGGCGTATATGAACCTAACAATGTGGCATATATAGCCCGAACAAAGTATCATATAAAACCCCAAAATGTGTTATCTTTTACCCTAACAAATTGTCCTCTATGACTCTAAAATAGTGGTTAATATGACCCTAACAAAGTATCATCTATGACCGCAACAAGGAGGAATAAATGACCATGACAAAGTGACATCATTAGCTCTAACAAAAGAAATATATGACCATAACAAAGAGGTATCTATGGCCTTAACAAAAGGCATATATGGCTCTAATAAAGTGGCATCTATGGCCTGAAAAAGTGGCATCTATAACTGTAACAAAGTGTCTGCTATAGTTTGATCAAAATGGCGTATATTGCCGTACCAAAAGTGGCATATCTATGTCCCTAACAAACTGGCATCTATCACCCTGCAATGAGGCATCTATGACTCCAACAGAGTGACATCTAAGGCACTGCGTTCCTTAACCACATTTTTCTTACAGTGACTAGTTAATGCCGATGTATGGTCAGAAAAGACAGAATGAAATTATTTCTTGCTAATATATTCTCTGTTCTTGACGAAAACTTCATGCTGAATGCTGCAATCACAATCACAAAAATAACCAGCAGGTTTTGGCAAATTAACGTAGATCTCTCCAAGCGGCATAACATCATAATGTATTTTTCAGAGAATCTGGAGGGCTAGCGTTATATGTTTTATATGGGAGGTACTGGAACCAATGAAGCGTATGTATGAAGCGTGGATGTTCCATTACCAAATATTCCACCAGAACAGGAGCTGTTCTTTGATTGTGCGTGCGACATTGTGGAAACATACACTTATTTTCTGGTTGATTTCCTGATGTAATGAATATTGAATCATGTCTCGGAGAATAAATTCACTTAGGCACGATATAAAGTTGGTCTCTGCGGTCCACATTATGCTTTTTCAACCATAAATTTCCATTGCAGGTGTACAAGAACCCCCCAAAAAAAACTGCTGCATGAGATCAGAACATGCGCCATCTCCACATTCATGGTTGGTAGTAATAAATATAAACACTACTAACAAAATATGTGTGTGAGGCATCATTCCTAATACCAAATGAGAGAGAGAGAGAGAGAGAGAGAGAGAGAAAGAGACAAACATACATAAGACTAAATGAGACAGTGAGATCTCGTATATGTGTGTATGTAGCACATCGAGCCCTAAGGCCAAATAAAGCAGTGAAATGTGTGTGCGTTTATCCTTACTACAATGTGTATCTGAACTTATGTGAATGCCAGATAACCTTTACTTTTAACTGTATGTATATGTTTGTGTGTGATATACGCGATTGATCACTTTTAGTATAACTAACGCATGTGTGAACAATTTAACTAATAATTTACTGCATGGGTGTGCGTGTGTGTACGTGTGTGATGGCTATGACATATAAACATAACGGCTATAAAGTCAGAGGCAGACCATGTAAAAGATGGATCACAGAAATCAAAGAAGTCACAGGAACAAGCTTAAAAACAGCGCACAAGAATGCCATCTCCAGATAACTCTTCTACCCCTGATGCCGCAAGGCAAACAAGGGCTACAATGTATAGATAAATATCAATCAATCAATAAACCCGTAACCCTTCCAGGTCGTAGGGGTACCACATTGGATGCTTCAGTACACAGAGTCCTCCAGCGAATTATATCCTCAGCGATGCGGATGAGTGTGGCAATATCGTGTCCTGTCCATTCCTTGATGTTGGCTGTCCATGCCTTTATTTGTCCTCCTCTGCTTCTTCCACCCTCGACAGTTCCTTGCAGTATTATTTTTTACAAGGAATCATACATGCATACATGACCGAACCATGCTAATTTTATATATATAATTTATATATTTTTCTTGTATATAAAATTAGATTGTTGCATGTATATAAAATTATATTAATCTTTTAATATAGAATTAGATTAGCTTTTGTAAATAAAATTATATTGTTTATTTTATATAACATTAGATTGTTGCTTGTATATTTAGCTTAAAAATAAAGTAGAATGTGACAACATTTCATGCTCTATTTTCCTTTGTTGGAGGAGGGTTTTAAACCCTAACCACACCCTTCATATACGAATTTACTTTATTTGCTAAGTATATGTGTGGTTTGTTATCTTTACTACTAGATTCATGTGTGGTTTAAACATGTATATGGTTATCCTTACTAGATGATTCATGTGCAATATATATATATATATATATATATATATATATATATAGAGAGAGAGAGAGACAGATTCTCCACTCCAAAGCCTGTACCAACTTTCGGCTTACTATTAACAGAGAAAACAAGAGTCATGTTACAACCTGCACTTGGCAAAAGCTATCTCGAGCCCTGTATAAAGGTAAATGGTGTAGCACTGAAAGTTGTGAATAGATTCACATATCTAGGCAGTACGTTATCACAAAATGCCAACGTTGATGATGAAGTGTATACAAGGATCGCCAAAGCAAGAAGTACTTTCGGCAGATTGTACGCAAATGTTTGGCGTAGAAATGGCATTAACCTACAGACTAAGCTGAAAGTTTACAGAGCAGTGGTACTTCCAGTGCTGTTATACGGTAGTGAAACATGGACTGTGTATAGACGTCATGTGAAAAAACTCAATCATTTTCACAAAAATTGTCTCAGAAAAGTTATGAACATCAGATGGCAAAACAAGATTCCAGATGCCACTGTCCTTAATAGAGCTGGTATCCCCAGCATTGACACGATCCTGATGCAGACACAGATTCGTTGGACAGGTCATTTGGTGCGTACGCCAGACCATCGTCTGCCAAAGATACTTCTCTATGGTGAGCTAGAGAAGGGTATACGATCTCAAGGTGGCCAAAGGAATCGCTACAAGGACTCGTTAAAGAACTCACTGAAAGCCTATGAAATAGAACACGGTACATGGGAAGAACTTGCACAAAATAGATCTACATGGCGTTCTAAAATAAAAAAGAGCGCATCATCTTGTGAAAAGAAGAAAAATGCAGCAGCTCAACAGCGGAGAGCAGCTAGAAAGTCACGGATAAACCAAGATCCGTCTACAGTCGTTATTCCATGTCCAAACTGTCCAAGGACATTTACAGCTCGAATAGGGCTCATTAACCATCTACGAACTCATAATCAAGGACATAACTAAAATTGAATTTTCAAAAGTGGATGTAACAAATGGTCATCATCACGTGTGATAGACGAACAATATATATATATATATATATATATATATATATATATATATATATATATATATATATATATATATATAGTGTTATCCTTACTACTAGCTTGGTGTGTAGTTAAAATATGTGTGTGCTAATCGTTTCTACAAGCTTCTGGTTAAGTACTAGCTTCTTGTGTATGCATGTGTGTGTATGTATCATGTATCTCATGTATCTATGTATTCAAGTGTTTGTGTATAACTGGTTAACATTTACTACACAATAAACTATTAAAAGACAATCACCAGTAAATTTTCTATGTTTTCCAGCTCCCAAGTCAATAATTATTGAGTACCAGAATTTCAATTTCGATTTCCAACGGTTGGACTTTAAATGATTATCTTTCACATCCTGCAGCAATATCTATTGTGTAGTTCTTTTCTTAGCATTCATTCTCAGACTACCGCTGAATCTCTCTTGTTGCAGAACAATGACATTATTTCTTTTCCTACAGGATATGTAGTCCAGATATCAGAAATACGTTAGTCGCTATTGTCCCGAACGATCCGACTTCGGCGTGGCAACTATTGCGTTCGATGTCGTAACGATTCCACTGAAAAGTGGACGTCTATAAACATATCGTTAGTAGGCAAGTCGTACGAAAGAACTGGTTGTCATACTACACGCTGATCATCAGCCTCAATACTATATACCACCAAAATTGCTTGACTTTTTTGTTACTGTATATATAAGTCGCTGCCAATATAGCCACATGCGCTCAAGAGACCCGTTTTATTTGCGACAATGGCCCTTCTTAATCTCTGTTGAACTTCCTCCATCTGATGTTTTACCCAAATAGTTGAATTGGTGGACCTGCTTGAATATTGAGCCATTCACTTTAATTTTTCATGCTGGAAGATTTTATTTCTTACAAAAAAATCATCACTTCAATCCGTTGGTATACGTGGTCTTTCTTAAAGTATTTATTGTTTCTTACTGCATCTCAACTTATTATTGCCAGTATTAATTTTGCTTTCAACATTTATTCGAAACTGTATTTGGAAATATATCATTTAACTCCCGGTGTCCGAGATCCGCAAAATCCTTCACTTAGACTTAATGATTAGACCGTGAAGCTGATATAATCTCCATTTGTATAATGATTTATAACATTATTACTGTAGAACAGGAAAATAATTGTACGGAGATGAAGTTAAAAACCCAACTTTTCTACTGTGTTATTATCAAACTTTTCTATTATCAAATGTGTTTTTAATTGGTGTACGTCATAAAATATTATGCATGCTTATCGTTACAAAAATCGCCATATGCGTGTCTGTGTGTGATGTTTGAGTGGTTATATTTTAGAAACAAAAAAGTTCACAGTGCGTAGAAGATTGCGCTTAGTGTACTCGGACTTCTCCATTTGCACTCTATCAGTGTCATCGAAGCGTCATGTAGCATTCTAACAGCAATCAAGAGATAGGAGATTAAAACTCCAGTGTCGGGAAAAAACACGAAAGTAAACTGTTAAAATCTGGGGTAACACAAAATGATCGCAAATGTTACCAATATTAGTCACAAAATACTAGCAACGAGGCATAGCGACAGACGACGTTTTGATTAAGAGCCTTCGTCAGGACGACCGCTCTGTAACTTCAATTTATAGTCCCCAGGGATCTCCGAAGAAGTGCATTTTGTAAACAAGACGTCGCGAGCCGTATTTCAACCCGCGATTTCTTGAACAAACGACAAACGGTGGGGAAAAAACAAACGCCAGTGAAGAAACAAAACAACAGCAAGTAATGTGTATGCGCGCGGGTTATGACGTACTACACGTTCTTAAGTGTGAGCCTTCTTTTACTTGTGTATTCCCCTCTCTGTCTCTCCCTCTATGTCTCTCTCTCTCACTTTCTCTCTAGAAATATCTTCACCTTTAAGCCACTTATACCGGCAGCAATTACTCACACAGACTCTGTTACAAATAAACTAACAGATTAATCATCATCAAGAATGTGCTATTCTCACAATGCATGTCAGGTTATCATCAGCGACCCAACAACATCCCAGGTAAACGTACTCTTTCTATTTCATGGTTACCCAACGTTTACTTCTACTCTTTATTCAGATTTATCGACAACTGTGACATGTCCCGACTCAATTTTGTTGACATGAAGGACACAAATCGATACATTCTCATGTCTGGTAGGCTAGGAGCGTGTTACGATACAGGTGCCAACTTGTGCGTGCAAGCCGTGTACATAATGTGTTATAGATAAT
>CM067316.1:23312790-23395290 GCA_034231615.1 Meghimatium bilineatum
AGTATGTAAGCACCTAATGTTGATGTATAATTGTTCTATAGCCATACTTGCGCACTGAATATTCTACTGAATTTATCCGAGTACTGTCTATGTTTTATATGCATTCAATAATATGGTCAGAGAGTTTTGTAATCAGTAAGTTTTACGGGATTCTCATGAACTTGTCACGAATTATTGGGGAAAAATTGTTTTGACCTTGACATCTTTCAGAAATCGAGAATTATGAGATCAGTACAAATCAGGAAACCACGAGAAGTTAGTAACCAGGTGGACGCAGTAGATAGGCTGAATGATGCCCAATTACAAATCAGGAAACCACGAGAATTTAGTAACCAGGTGGACACAGTAGATAGGCTGAATAATGCCCAATTACAAATCAGGAAACCACGAGAAGTTAGTAACCAGGTGGACACAGTAGATAGGCTGAATGATGCCCAATTACAAATCAGGAAACCACGAGAAGTTAGTAACCAGGTGGACACAGTAGATAGGCTGAATGATGCCCAATTAGCGAAAATATTGGATAAAAGTAATTCCAAAACTGGTGCATACGTTATCATCGCACTTCGGGGTCTTTGTTCACTCTAATGTTTTATGGTTGTGTGTCGTGATATAATCTAATTGAACTTTGTCCCCTGGTTGAAAGGGACACGTCTCTCCGAAAGAGAGGCAAACTCATTAATTACAACTTACCTGCGGTGCGGGGTTGTTTGGTTTTTTTTTTTTTTTTTTTTTTTACAGTATAATAAAAGGAATTCTGTTTAGCTGTAGAATTTAAGTCTTTAGAACGTTTGTTGTTTTTCTTTGACTTCATGTCTAGTTTTGTCTCTTGTCTATCCTCAGGTCGTAGGTGACACTACATGTCCACGCTTGTGTTTAGCGTTGGGAGGAATCTTTAGTTTACTTTTCAATGACAGATGTGTCTCCGCTGTTATGTTATATCCATGCTTGTTCAAAAAATCTTTGTTATGTCATCTATACATTTCTTTATTGGTCTTCCTTTGATGGTTGCATTCCAATCTCATAAGATGTACAAACCATCGTAGTTGCTGACTCTTAATATATTCAATACATGATATAATGTATTTATTTTGTTCTTTTGTGTCTAATGTAATCACTTCCGATATTATCAGTCTAATCGTGTAAGAGTTTTAATTGTCATTAAAGTGTTCTTGCTTTTTTCAAGGGGACATTATGATGAAATCGTTATTTTTCTTGAGTATGTACTATATTGTAGATACCGGGAAGGGCACATTATGTATAGATGTTCCAATTGTAAGATGTACATTATGTATAGATGTTCCAATTGTAAGATGTACATTATGTATAGATGTGTCAATTGTAAGGCGTACTTTACATGTATGTGTGTCCATTATTTGGTGTACATTATATGTAGATGTGTGCCAATTATGTTGTAGTAGGCAAGTATCTAGCCCCATGCCACTTAGATTTTCAATTAGAATTTCACTTAGAGTAATTAGATTCTCGACTTTGTCTTGCCACTGGACCAAGATAAAACTCAGGAGAGAGAGTGTGGTTGACGATTAGCGCAACTCTTCCACACTATAAATCAACTTCAGCGCTAGTCATTTCTCAACCCATTTATTTATTTATCTTTATTGCGCTTGGGAGAGCCTCGCTCAGGATAGAACGGCTTGGCGTTACAGCATTAGAACGGGAGCACTAGCGGCAGAAGAATTCAGACAAGAAACTGCAAGACAGAAGCGGACACGTAGAAAAGAAAAAACATCTCAACCTCACACAGATACCTTCTATTGTTGTCAATTCTGTAAAAGAACATTTTGTGCGCGCATTGGACTTGCTAGTCATTTAAAAACGCACTATTAACTTTATTATTTTATTATTTATTGTTATTATTATTATGGTTGAGTTTTTGGTCATCGTCGATCACGACGGACGAACATCATCAGATTTTCAATGTTATGCAGAAATATTTATCATGAGTTTTCTTGCATTCCATTGAAACTTTATGTCTTCGCTAGATTTGTACAAGTCACTAGACTTGATCTTTTGACTAGATTTGTACAAGTCACTAGACTTGATCTCTTGACTAGATTTGTACAAGTCACTAGACTTGATCTCTTGACTAGATTTGTACAAGTCACTAGACTTGATCTCTTGACTAGATTTGTACAAGTCACTAGACTTGATCTCTTGACTAGATTTGTACAAGTCACTAGACTTGATCTTTTGACTAGATTTGTACAAGTCACTAGACTTGATCTCTTGACTAGATTTGTACAAGTCACTAGACTTGATCTCTTGACTAGATTTGTACAAGTCACTAGACTTGATCTCTTGACTAGATTTGTACAAGTCACTAGACTTGATCTCTTGACTAGATTTGTACAAGTCACTAGACTTGATCTCTTGACTAGATTTGTACAAGTCACTAGACTTGATCTCTTGACTAGATTTGTACAAGTCACTAGACTTGATCTCTTGACTAGATTTGTACTATTCACTAGACGATCTTTTGACTAGATTTGTACAAGTCATTAGACTTGATCTTTTGACTAGATTTGTACAAGTCACTAGACTTGATCTCTTGACTAGATTTTTACAAGTCACTAGACTTGATCTCTTGACTAGATGTGTACAAGTCACTAGACTTGATCTCTTGACTAGATTTGTACAAGTCACTAGACTTGATCTCTTGACTAGATATGTACAAGTCACTAGACTTGATCTTTTGACTAGATTTGTACAAGTCACTATACTTGATCTTTTGACTAGATTTGTACTATTCACTAGACTTGATCTTTTGACTAGATTTGTACAAGTCACTAGACTTGATCTCTTGACTAGATTTGTACAAGTCAGTAACCTTGATCTCTTGACTAGATTTGTACAAGTCACTAGACTTGATCTTTTGACTCGATTTGTGTGTAAGCCAGTAGACTTGACCTCTTGGCTAGATTTGTGCAAGCCATTAGATAGTTTGAACATGACACTGAGTACTAGGAAGCAAGCCCAAAGTACAGTAACCCCCCCCCCCTTTTTTATTCTCCCTATTTTAATGAAATTCCCAAAACATGTAAATTAAAAACCTAGAAAATCTGGTACCTGTAAATAACTTTTTTAAGATAACCCTTTCCAACCCCCCCCCCCCCTCCCCATCAAAACTATATCTAAGACCCTGAGTTTGTGTTTATCTCTCTCATTTCCACGTTTATGAATTGTGATTTATTGAGGCACAGCGGCTATTATTTTCTTAATTGTACGTTCTACTATTTTTCACTGCTGCCGTTACATTTATTGTTATTATTGTTGAAATTCGTACCCCTCCTCTAATAATTCTAAGTCTATCACTCAGTATTTTGTTCAGCTTCTTGATTTGTGTAGGCATTGCTTTGGTATAATCATGCTACATTTCAGTGTAAAAATGTTACTTTAAGAAAAGCGTGTCTCCAGATTCAAACTCTATCAACAAGGACTATCACTTATGCACAGCTACATTTGCATTAAACTCCAAGCTCCACTGTAATTTCATGTTTTTCTATATCCATCTAAATTCAAATTAGAATATCCGTATAATTCATGAATCTCTTTATCGGAGCTGTCAATAGTTTTGCTTAAATCTCTACACAATAATATTCCCCATTCTTTGGATCAATTTCAGTAACAACCATCAACAGTGCAGTAAATGGGGGATTAGGATTTGATGAGAGTTCTCGTCCACCTCCTTAGATAAAAAATAATATTTCATGATACAACATATCATGTAGAAAAAACGCAAGCTCTCATAGCAACCTTGCAACAGAAACATACAGATAGCATGTATCTTGAATAGGTCCTAATTAACATCGAAACTGGGGGGAAAAAATAAAAATAAATTATCGCTGAACGCAGCATTACATCGACTAACCCTTATGTGTTCTCGTATGTCTAATTTATTGACATATATTCTATCCATTTGTTTATTCATGTTTTCCAGTTTTCCCTTTTGAATGAGTTCCCTGACATGTCATATTCCCACTGTTAATATGGTTTGTAATTTTCACTTACACTACAATAATTTGGAGATGATGATCATATAGCAATTGTTCAAATATCTGCCAACTGTAAGCGTTGATGACAAGTTTCAGTCGGGCGTTGTTGTGTTTCTCTGGTGTGCGCAAGCGGTTATAATAGTTTTAGACTCGGGTTGTTGTATTTACCTGTTGTGTGCTAGAGATGATAACAGATTCAGTCTTGTATTGTTGTATTTATCTTGTATGTGCAAGCAGTGGTGACCACAGCTTCAAACATGTGTTGTTGAATTTCTCTTGTATGTGCAAGCAGTGGTGACCACAGCTTCAAACATGTGTTGTTGAATTTCTCTACATCCCCACTCTTTGATGACGTGAGAACTAAAATATGACCCCAAGAGACAGATCTGAAGGTAAAGCTGTGGGGCAACCGTGAGGACCGCCTGCTGACGACTGAATTCGTGGATAGACTTATGAGCATAGGAAACTGATCGCAGAAGAACAAGAAGAAGAATTTCTCTGACGTGTGCTAGCGGTGATGACAACAGTGTCGGACATGTTTATGTATCTCTGCAACAGTGTCAGACATGTTTATGTATCTCTGCAACAGTGTCGGACATGTTTATGTATCTCTGCAACAGTGTCAGACATGTTTATGTATCTCTGCAACAGTGTCGGACATGTTTATGTATCTCTGCAACAGTGTCGGACATGTTTATGTATCTCTGCAACAGTGTCGGACATGTTTATGTATCTCTGCAACAGTGTCGGACATGTTTATGTATCTCTGTAACAGTGTCGGACATGTTTATGTATCTCTCTGGCGAGTGCTAGCGATGATGACAACACTTTCGGAGATGTTTATGCATCTATCTGGTGTACTCGGATATCACTAAAAAGTGCAATTCTAGCATATGATTCCCTGCTACATGTGGAACATGTATAATCAAAATTGAACATTTGTGTTTGTTGTTCTGTCCTTTCAGGTAGTAGATTTTTTTCTATCTCTGAAATGCGATATTTATCAGCAATTCTTGCACCATTGCATGTGTTTCTCAGAATTAATCCATCTGATGTTTCTACCAATTGTCTTAGTACGATCACAGCATAAAGGATATGAACAATAAAGAACCACACTATCAACGATAATGTCATTCATATTAGCGGTTATGTTTTCGTTGATAGTACCGCCATTTATGTTCACTTGTGTTTTTCATAACGGCCATTTGATCGAAACTTTAATGTTTGTTGTCCGTGTGTTGCCGGGGCCAAAAGTGGGGGGGGGAGAATAGCAACACTGTTTACCTTCCATGCATGTCGTAAGAGCCGATTAAGGATGTTATGGGATGGAGTTGGCTGTATCATCCCATATAGGGTCAGTTACCCAAAAACCATGCAGAAGTCGGATGTGTCATGCCGAAAGGCGCAGATATCGCAGCAAGGCTGTAAACCATGACATAACTCATTCCGTTCTCCTGACTACATCATGATAATCTGCAGGAGTTTGCAAACGAATGCAGAAGAAGAAGAACAGTATGTGTGTGTTTTCCTATGTGTTTCTAGTTATTAGCAGAACTTCGTTACCCTGTTTCAAATTGTTAACTGAACCTAGTTATTTGTTCCGTGCATTGTTGTTGACGAAAACTCAGATATCAGTTTTTATAGGGTGTGGACAACGATCATTGTTGTCTGATACGTGACTGATCGACAGTATAGAAGAGCTTTTCACTGAATTAATTAGGACCCTATTCATGACGTTTTTGATTATTGTTGGACTTTAGCTTCGGCACTATTTGGAGTCGCGTGTCAAAAATAGCCAAGACTGACCAATAAATATCATAGAAATGGGCCCCCTTTGTCATATTTACGTTTTAATTAACAGGTCTTTATTGGAGAATGTGGTTGCTGAAAGCTCATTCATCCTCGAGTGATGATTCTTGAAAATACACTACAGCTGACAGTCTAAGCATTAAGTAAACTATTAATGAGTAAACCATTGTACCAAAATATAACTAGTAAATGTGCACGTTCTGTGGAAAAAAAAGTAAAGTAACCCGTAGCATTTATTAGTGCCATATTAGTGAGATGTTAGCGATCTTAACATTTCAAAGGCTCTGCAAATGAGAGCGGTAGCCATCTCCTCTCCCTCGCATTCTTTACTTCCCGGATTAATCTGGTACCCATTTACGGCTGGATCAACTCGGGAGCTGTTGCGATCTGAAAAATATTTCCGCCTTAACTGGGGAATGAACACAGCACCACTCTTATGCGAAGCCAGTGCGCTAACCACTGCGCTACGCGGCTCCCATTATGTACCAAGTGACGAATATATGGCACCAATACTTCGGTAATGTGTTACATTCTTACATTCTAATGTATTACTTCCTATCTGGAAGTATACGGACGAGTTTTGTAAAAAAAAATATAAAAATAATAAAATATTAAGGAAAGAAGAACTAAATAAGAACATAGGAGGACGAAGATAAGAAGAACAAATTAAAATAAGAAATCAAAAGAAAATTAGAAGTTAAGAAAAATATGAATATAAGAACATTTTAAGATAAAAATAATGGAAAGATAAGAAAATTAGAAGGTAAGAAAATTATGAATATAAGAGAATTAGAATATAGAAAAAATAGGTAGATAAGAAACATGACAGTGTGTTACTGTGAGTCGAAGGGGGAGCAAAGAATATCGACTCTGTTAACTGCCGGGCGACGAAAGAGGCAACTAAGGATGTTTGTAGTAATTACATTTTGTTGTCCCATTCCATAAAGGGTCAAAGTGATCCAACATCTTTGCTGAAGTTGGATGTATTAGGCCGAGAGGTGCAGTTAATACAGCGCATTCCATTCTCCCGACATCCTAATAATATGAAGGAGTTTGAGAATGAACGCACATGAAGAAGAAGAAGAAAAATTATCAGTTATTTATGAATATAATAATTTGTTTAGACCGGGACCCATTATTGCCACACTGGTATTACCTCAATAATTATCTCGGTATTGCCTCAATAAATTACCACAGTATTGCCTCAATAAATTACCTCGGTATTGCCTCAACAAATTACCGAATTGAAGAATCACTGTTCTAGACTGTATCCTGTTAACCTGCAGGAGTTTGAGAACGAACGTAGAAGTTCGTGTTAGTAACTTCTGCGATTAATCATTATGCATCCCACTCGATATTGGTATGTATGCTATGGTATACATGTATCAGATATATATATAGGCCTATATATATATATATATATATATATATATATATATATATATATATATATATATATATATATATATATATATATATCTATACACACACATACATACATATTTGACAGTGTTTAATGGTGAATGAGTCATGCCTTCTAGTTGTGTTTTGTTAAGAACTCGATATTGGTATGTATTCTTGGGTTCATTCCACAGTTGAGGCGGAAATGCTTTTCAGATCGCAACGGCTCCGGCGTCGACTCAGCCTTAAATGGGTATCGAATTAATCCGGGAAGTAGAGACTGCGAGGGAGAGGAGATGGCTACCGCCCTCATTTGCAGAGCCTCTGAAATGTGAGATCGCTAACATCTCACACCCCTAAGGCATTAATAAATGCTATGGCTTACTGTACTTACTTTACTATGGTATACATGTATACCGATGAAAATATATATATATATACATGTTTGACAGTGTTTAATGGTGAATGAGTCATGCCTTCTAGTTGTTAGTTTCTTTGTTTGTTTTTCGTTCGCTCCATTGTAACCATCACGGATATCCGTGCGATTTCCGCCGGGAGCGTGATTACGTTGTGCCACCGTTATGCGCCTTGTAGGCCTAGCACATCCGATTTCGGCATGCCTTGACAATTCGGGTGGGCTACCCTTAGCCTGTGACAGCCTCTATATCTGTCTCCAGGCACGCGTAGTGGAGACTCTTCGCCCAGACGATGTTTTGCTCTCGTCTAACTCGAACGAGGTGTTCCACTGTCTATAAACTTGCCTCGTGTAATTGGACGTGCTGTGCCTGTGCCCATTGGGTACCGAACCGTTTCTCATCCGTGAGCCTGGTTCCTTAAGCGGAAGAACTCAACAGAGGAGTTGGACCCTGGCTCTTTCGCCCTCTTAGCCGAGGTGTCATTCACCGACATCGTGTACCCCTTGTCCAAGTTCGAGTCTCACACCACGCGTCTGGGAGCAAGGCGTTCTCGAGCTGAGCGTCCTTGTCCCAATAGCGCCTGAGCCCATCAGGTACTGAACCATTTCTCTCTTCAAGTGTATTTCCGGTGTAGGAAAACCTGACAGTAAAGTTGGACCAGGGCTAAATCGTTGTCCCTTTTGTGCCTGATCGAATCGAGTACGGAACCCTTTCTCTCTGCAAGTGTACTTCCGGTATAGGAAACCTTGACAGTAGAGTTGGGCCAGGACTACCATCGTTGTCCCTTTCTTGCCTAAGCTCATCGGGTACAGAACCCTTTCTCTTTGCAAGCAAATTTCCGGTTTAGGAAGGCTCGACATTAGAGTTGGGTTAGGTCTTCTTGCTTTACCAAACGCCAATGGATGGGTCTGGGTCTCTGCCTGTAAGGAACTCTGGTAACTAGAAGCCCGTCTCGAGCTGACGGAGCTTGTAGTTCCTCTTTCCTAGGGACTTTTCACTTTCTATTTGCAGTTCGCGCTGCCCTCTAGCGCTGTTCTGCCCTTTCATTGTTTCATTGTACTCTGTATGAAACATATTTGTCTCTCGCCATGCATTTACCTTTACGTACATTTTACATTGGCCGCCCCTCCAATGTTCGGACTGGACTGACTAGCTTCACTGTATGTCGACAGTGTCGCTATATGTGGTAATGCTGGTGGTGTCGGAGATATTGTCTGTCTCTTGTGCAGTCAAATCTCTTTCCATCTGCTACCTCCACATTCTCGGACACGATCCCCAAATGATTTGGCCAGAATTAGCACGAGCTGCTGTATTTCTGTTTACAGGGTGCACCGCGTGGAGGTACATTTGGGATCTTGGTTATCTGCTAACCCTGGGTCCGCCTAGAGCAATGCGTTCCCTTTGCACCCCTAGTTGTTAGTGTTTTGTTGAGGATGATAGCGAAAACCAGAGTTTATATATATATATATATATATATATATATATATATATATATATATATATATATATATATATATATATATATATATATATATGTATATATAAACTGTTTATATATTTATCACAACGTCCAGATTTACAACATCCAGGGTTAAGACATCAATAATTCAATGTGCAGCGTCTTAAGAAATATTAAACATCTATTAGTTCACAGGCTTTCCTAGAGATTGAATCCGTTTCTCAACTAGGAACATGAAGGTTACGTGTCTTCACCATATCCAAACCCTCTTCTTCTTCTGCGTTAGTTCTCAAACTCCTGCCGATTAGCAGGATGTAGTCCGGAGAACAGAGTTCGTTTTGTCATGTTTTACTGAATTTTTGCGATATCTGCGTTTTCAGCTTGACACATCGGACTTCAGCATGGCTTTGGGCCACTGACCCTATATGGGATGGGACAGTCAACTCTATCCCATAACCTTTTTATTCGCATCCTATTACATGCATGGAAGCTAAATAGTGTTGCTAATCTTTGCTCCCCTCTCGTGCTCCGGCAACACAGGGGCGATATCAAAACCAGAGACTGTTGTCATCCATCTCGCTAGTAGACTGTGAGTGGTTGCTGTTTGTCTCTCTTCCTGCCGGATGTGCTCTTACCTTCTTGTTCCTCCTCCGTCACAATTTTTCTTTATATTTTGGTCTTCAATAGTGCACCTTAAATTATGTCCTGATTTTTGGATTTATTTCATTATGTAGTTATATTTTACATAGTTATTTTTGCCTGCCGTCATTCATCGCTTTTTAAGCAATAATTTTGTATTTGTTCATCATTTATTTCGTCGTCATTTTTCTGTTTTTAGTCATGATTTTTCGTTCTCAAGTAACCATCATTCCTTGTTACTTTTTTGTCATTATTTTCGTTCTCTATACTGTCGTCATCCTTTATTTTTTTTTATTATCACCTGATGTTCGTGTTCCAATCATCATTCTTTTTTGTTATTGTTTTCAGTTGTCCTTCGCCTTTTTTTCCAAACATAACCTTAGTGGGATTTTTTTTTCAGTCTTCCTTTTTTTATCCCTCATAATTTTGGTTATTTTTCAGTAAATATTTTATCAAATTATGTGTTATTTTTTCAGTTAATTCTTATCACGTTCTTTTTTAAAAAAATTTTCAAGCATCATACTTCGTTCTTATTTCAGTCATCATTGATCAGTTCACTTTACCAATATATTGAAAATATCATTCACAGTTTAATCGTTTTTTATTCTCGCTTTCTAAACGTCGTATGTCACGTCTGTCAAGCGTGACTCATTATTTAGTGCATCAACATACCCATAGTCGTCTACATAGACATCATCATCAACTACCGTCTTTGCAGCGACGGTTCGCTGCAACAGAACTCTAACATCCCGTCTCTTATTTTTGTGGATCAATCTGTTAGACTGTAACCTGTCCATCTTGTGATGCTATTCTTCCACTTGTATCTCTGCCTAGCTCTTGCTCGCATCCCTTCAGCTTTACCCTCAAATGAGGTCTTCAATAAGGTTTTTTATGTCTTTTACTGTGTCCAAAATATTTTATTTTCTTGATCTTTATTTCTTTTAATAAATCTTCATATTAAATGTTGTTAGAACCTATTTGTTTTTTCTCCTTTCATGATGGTTTCCCTATTCTTCTATATATCAACATCTCAAATACATCATTTCTGTCTTCTAAATGTTGATTTATTGTCCATGTTTCTGATCTATACATTAATATAGAATATATGTAGCATTTTAGAATTCTCATTTTTAGATTGTTAGTAATTTGTTTAGATATTATTTTCCTCATGTCATTGAAAGTACTTTTAGTCATTCCTGTTCTCCTTTTAACTTCTGTTTCACATCTGCCATAAATTGTTATTATTTTTCCAAGGTATTTATAATACCTTGACTACCATCAGACGGCATACCACAGCAAGCAATGCTACACAGATACAGTGAAGGCAGAAACAGAGGACGACCACGAAAACCATGGACCACAGAAATAAAGTGACAAATTAAAGAAGTGACAAATTCCACAATACACTCAGCACACACAAGGACCATCTCAAGATATCTCTTCCACCCATCACGCTGAAAGGCAACAAAGGGTTTAGCGAATAGATATATATGGATAATGTTACTTGTTGTCGTTTCTATCCATGTATTTTTTATGTTTAGCACCTGTTCTTCTGTGGATTTACTGTTTATTATGGTTGGTTTCTTTTAATGTTTAGCACTAATGTTTAGTTTTAATGTCCAGTTAATTTTCTTTACTTGATTTATCGACTTGATCTATTAGTCTTTGTAGTTCACCTTCACTTTTTGCTAAAAGAACAATGTCATCTGCATATCTCAGGTTATTTATTATTTTTCCACCGATTTTGAGTCCTGGTATTCCTCCTATATGTTTAAAGATATTCTCTGTGTAGATATTAAATAAGCTGGGTGATAAAATCCACCCTTGTGCCTTCATAATAATTGTTTACTATCCACGTTTGTATTTCTTGCTGGGTACTGTTCTTTGTTACAACACTTATTTATATATGTCCACAGATTCTTACATGGCCTAAATCACTTTCAAACTGGCCTCCAAACTAAAGGGGATGATATTCTCTGACCGACCATCGGTTAGGTCAAACAGAACACCACCCCGAGATGAATCTCAGACTGGCCTCATATCTGACATGGCTGGTCCAAGCCACGAGGCATCGTGTGAAATTGAACCCAAAGTTGAAAGTCATAAGCCACGCCTACACTGGCAGGAGGACCTTTTTGAAAAAGGGTCTCAATCTGAGGATGACTTTACTCGTCAAGTTCATATATGGGACGATACGATGGGCGGAGCTTCGAATGTGGAACCAATTAAACACTTCATTCGCTCGCACAACAGCACACCTACCAGGAAGACGAATGGTGGCACTGAAGAAGATGAGCGTGTTCTACTTAATGTAGGCGGCGTCAGGCATGAAACACACATAGGTACATTAAAGAACATCCCGGGTTCTAGACTCTACCGCCTTGCAGACCTTCATCGAACTATTGGGCGTGGTCGACATGAATATTTTTTTGACAGACATCCGGCAGTATTCAACTCAGTTATTGACTTCTATAGAACAGGTCAGTGTGATAAATCATTCAATGTTGTTTACATATGAAAAAGAAAGCTAATAGTCTTGGCTGAAATCAAATATCTCATAATAATACGTTCAGTGCTGTTGTATTAAAATCTCCTGAACTATCTATGCCATAAAATCTCCCACATTACTTCTATATTTTCAAATCTCCTTAAAATGATATGTTCTTAAATCTCACAAACTTATCTCCTCGGGGTTCTTCTTCTTTCCTTCTTCTTTTACCCTTTACGGGTGTCGAGGGAGATACAATGTTCTTGTTATCGCTTTTCTGGCAGCTTCAGATAATGTTGTTTAGTGTTAGTGTAATGTCTCTTTGATGTTGTCGATCCAGCGTACTCTAGGTCTACCCTTGACTCTTCTTTCTGCTTCTCCTCTCTTCGTATATGCTTTATAAACTAATGAACCACGCGGCATTCTTTCCAGATGACCAAACCATTGTATCTGTTGGTTTTGTCTTGGGGGTTGTCCATAACTTATGTCAATAATGTGTTGCCAATTTTTAACCCCCTTCCTCCCCCTTGTCAACAAACTGCCAAGAATGCAGGGACACCGCGATACTTATTTATGTCAACAACGTCCCCTTTCAACCTTGGGTAGGGGTGGGATCTAGCCCTAAGAAGGACTTTTAACGTGATGTTGCTCATTTATCCACAGGGGGCACTTATACCGGCAAATCAAATGTACATTTATTTTGTTATCTTGTCTAAGCAGAGTTACTGTCATTAATTTCTTTTTATTGATTGCTTAATGTACATTCCTCACAACACCCCAAGCAAATATATAGGCCAAAAGCGTGCAAATTACGACTCGTTGACACAATCTGATCTGCCTTGTTCATTTTTAATGTCCCGGCACATTTAATTAAAATAAATCATATATATAAATATATATACGCGTATATCTTCTGCTACTGCCTTCTCTCTCAAACTCCTGCTGACTTTTTGTGATGTATTAGGTATAGGTATTAGGTATGTTGATTATCCTCTTCGCGCAACGGACAAGTCCATAGGTGCTCAGATCTCCGCTTCAGTAAATCTCTCAGGGTATAACGGCTGATGGTTACGGTTCTATGTTGGTTCACTGCTCTCTTTGAAATCTTTGTCAGTGGTTCTCTACGGGCCACACCCATCCTCGCTCCCAATTCGCGCATTCTCGATATTGACTCATGCTCATTCATCTCAAAATCCTCTGATGGTGAGGATTCACGAAGAACAATGAGTATGTCTGCTCGGTCCATAGACAAAGAAGACTTCTACTCGGAGGCAGCAAATGCCAGCTGATTTTGTGACGTGTTTACCTTCCAGCAGCATGCAAAGTTGTCCGAGGAGGTAAATGCCAGCTGTGTGTGTGACTTATGTACCTTCCAGCAGCATGCAAAGTTGTAGTCATAAACATCAGATCTCTTGCCGAGATTACTTTCATTTCAATGGTGCCCATAGTACCACAACATCTCTGGGATTTGTTCACTATTATGCGTAGGGCAACCAAATGTGCATTTTCTACTATCCAAGTTGACTTTCATTTATGCAGAGCTAATATGTGTGCCTCATTCTAGGCTCACCCAGGGAATTGCCATGCAAAAATAACTTGCTTTTCATAATCCCCTCCACTCATGCGGTTACATATTCATATCCTAGTCACCACGGACACTCTGGAAGATATAATCACCTTGGTTAGAGTTAAGAGTCCATCTGGTCTTCCCAACCCCAATAGTGACAATCACTGCTGGTTTTATGAATGGTATATCTCACTGCAGAAATAAGGAAGAGATTGGCAATGGCATATTGCAAAATAACACGGTTGAAAAACATATGGAAAAACAACAAAATAGAAACGAACGTGCTAATAGTACGAACTTTTATTTTTCCGATTGCAACATACGGCTGTGAAACATGGACCCTAAGTAAAACAGCGGCAAAGAAAATCAACGCCTTCGAGCTGAAATGCTACAGAAAGATACTTAGAATATCATGGAAGGAAAAAAATCAGAAACTCAGATATTATAAACACATTGAATATTCCAGAGTTTTGGTTACTAAACACAATAACAAAAAGAAAACTATCCCTGTTTGGTCATATAAAGAGACACAACTGTTTAGAAAGACAAATAATGGAGGGAAAAGTACCTGGGTTGAGGAGAAAGGGCAGACCAAGAAGACGATGGACTGACGACATTAAAGATAACATGAACATATCGCTAGAAAATGCAAGCCATCTCACACAAGACAGAGAGATATTCAGAGAGTTCATTGAGAAGACAACGTTCTGGAAAGAACACATCACATGACACATAGATGACGTAACAGATGACGTGTTTTGGGGTATTCTACAAGAGAAAAACCTCACTATGTTTGCATACACATTACTAGGATTTCACAGATGCATGATGGTTAATTATATGGCAGGTCACTAGTGTGACCTTAAGATCTTCCGCATGCAGATAAAATGTAGATGTATGTATTCTCTTCGGAATATCTATATTTATCTTGTATTGCTTTCAACTTGTGCTCATTTGTGCCAAGCTTTCTGTTCTGGTTGCGATAATAGCACATTTCACAGACCTCATTGTATTGTTTCTCCTTTCTATGTAGGTTCTAAGTTTCAGATACCTACAGTGCGACTGGTCATACATCTATGGCGGTAATTTTTTTTTTAAATTTAAAAATATTTTATTAAATACAAGGAAGAAATGTTGGTTTCTGCTATAAATTTTTCAAAATATTGTTTTCCTAGATCGGCGACCTTGTGTCATCAGAACCGCAAACGGAAGAAAAGAATTATAACAAGGCTACCTGCCATACGTGTCGCAAGAGGCAACTAAGGTGGTTGTTCGTGGCGTTAGTTACCTCATCTATGATTTCCGCAGTGATGGGAGTTGATGAAGATCCATGCCATAACTGCTGGAAGGGAATTAATGCTTTTATTTACAGCATGCCACGAGACTTCTGTGAAGGAATCCTTATATCTGTACTATACCTCAAGATTAAAGGAAATGCATTTCTCTTCCGGAGTAGAAGAATGCTGAATCGTGGCGTTGCTCACTATATCAATATTTAATGAACCGGTCATATGTGACATGTATGGGAGCCATATAGCTAAGTGGTTAGCGCACTGGCTTCGCATATGAGTGGTCCTGCGTTCATTCCCCAGGTCGACCCAGCCTTTAATGGGCACCGGATTAATCCGGGAAGTAAAGACTGCAAAGGATAGGAGATGGCTACCGCCCTCATTTGCAAAGCCTCTGAAATGTGAGATCGCTAACATCTCAACCCCTACGGCATTAAGTAATGCTATGGGTTACTTTACTTTACTTTTTATGTGACATGTACACAACTCTGTACATATCCCCATCTAATAAAACAATTGTGTTCTTCTTTTTCTTCTTCATCGTTCATTCTCAAACTCCTGCTAACTCTCCCTTGTAGCACGACCATTGTCCTACTAGATTTCTAGCAGGATGTAGTCCAGAGAATGGAAATGCGTTGTGTCGCCGTTTTATTTGCGCCAATGGCCCGACACATCCGTCTTCGGCGGACAATTGTGTTCAAGGAACAATCTAGAGTTGAAACTAAAACTACTTAGAATACAGTTTAAAAGTGACAAACTAGTACTTCTTATGGGTTCTATCATCAGAATCATTCCAGTTCTTCTTCTTCTGCGCTCGTTCTCAAACACCTGCAGATTATCATGATGTAGTCCGGAGAACGGAATGCGTTGTGTCAGGGTTTACAGCATTGCTACGATTTCTGCACCTTTCGGCCTGACACATCCGACTTCAGCATGACTTTGGGTCATTTACCATATATGGGATCAAAAAGCCAACTCCATCCCATAACCTCCTAGTCTCCTTTTACGACATGCATGGAAGGTAAAAAGTGTTGCTATTCTTTGCTCCCCTTTCGGACCCCGGCAACACAAGGGCTATTCCAGTTCTAACTTAAAATTCACAAAGGAAATCATATATAAATAATTGGGCCAAATAGGAAAAAAACTATGCACTTGCTCTATGGTCTTTCCCCATATGTTCATACTAATACATTCGGTTAATTTGCCTATTATTACACTTTCATTTTACTAATGTTCCCAAGCTTTCGGCTCGCACGAACATGGTCGAAGTTTCCATGTCCCCCAATGAAAAGCAATTTTCTATATAGGATATGCTTGACATTATTATTATTATTATTATTATTATTACTATTACTATTATTATTATTATTATTATTATTATTATTATTATTATTATTATTATTATTATAGTCAATGCCGTGTAGCGTTTCTAATCTTGTCTTTCCAAGGTCTTTTATCCAATATGATGTCAATCGTTTCCGATACGGATGTTCTCCCATGCTACAATGCGAGGCTGTCTATTATCTTCTCTCTTAGTCTTACCTTGCCTCTTTTGCAATTCAAACTCGCCTGTTGTCACGATGTACTCCACGTTTCCTATTTTCGTGATGCGGCCAAAAACTGTCTTTTTTCTGATGCGAATGAGCAGCTCTGTCTTTGAATTACCTTCTTACAAGATATCTTCATTAAGTGTTTTATCTGTCCATGGTTTTCTTAATATTTTCTATAAAACAAAAATTCTGCTGTCTGTAAGTTTTCACTATTGTACTGATTGTCCAAGATGTACTTCCATTCATCAATATTGGTTCTATATAACTTCCAATAACCCTTTTTGTCTTTCAAATAAACTTCAATTGACAAAGATATTACATAGGATATTCTTCATCTTGTGAAATGTTGATTTGCCTGGGCAATTCTATATTTGACTTCCTCGGGGCATCTTTCATTTTATGTTATTAAGGTGCCAAAATATTTAAATATATTAACTTTCTTCAGACTGTCCCCATCTACTTTGTTGTTGTATTCTGGAGGACATTTGTTTTTTTGCTATTTTCAAGACTTCATTTTGTATGCTAATTCATTCTATGTTATTTCGAGAATTCGTTTTGTATGCTAATTTGTTCTTTGTTATTTCAAGAATTCAGTATGTATGCTAATTCGTTCTTTGTTATTTCAAGACTTCAGTTTGTCTGCTAATTTGTTCTTTGTTATTTCAAGACTTCAGTTTGTATGCTAATTTGTTCTTTGTTATTTCAAGACTTCAGTTTGTATGCTAATTCGTTCTTTGTTATTTCAAGACTTCAGTTTTTATGCTAATTCGTTCTTTGTTATTTCAAGACTTCAGTTTGTATGATATTCAGAATATACCGTTGGTAGCGACTTCCTTTGCAGCTAGTTATAATTTCTTGGACCTATTTAATTTGTGGCTATCAAATGTGTACCACCAGCGTATCACAGGTTGTTTATAGTATGCCTCTAACTCATGTTCCTCGCATTTCTTGTATGGAACTCATTATTTCCCTGTATAAATGAAACAGATCGGATGACAGCACACAACCTTGCATAATTCTCTGTTTAATGTGTTGAGAAATATTCCTTTTGGTTAACGATATTTATGGCTACTCTTTGTGTAAATAAATATACCTTTTGATTCTCAAATCTTCACCATCAATGTTTAAATTCTTCAATATTCTAAGTATTTCTTTGTGTTTCACCTTATCAGATTTCTTAGTGTATTCAATAAAGCACACATACAGATTTCTTTTTACTTAAGTCAATCTTTATATTAATGTTTTGAAGATGAATATGGCGTTGGTTGCGCTTCGGCCGTCTACACATCCACATTGCTCATCTTGATATTTTTTTCCTACTTTTTACCCTTCTCATTACAATTCTCATCATAATTTGTGTCACGTGACTCGTTACGCTAATTGTGCAATGTTCTTCACAATCTATAACACCCAGTTTCTTTAGTAGAGCTATGTATTATCATTATTATCTCCATACAACATGTTTTTGATGTATCACTGTTAGTGATTATTAATTTTAGCAGGTACTTTCTTTCTTCGGTATCGAATTGATCGTCCAACATGTCTTACAATTCATTTTCATTCTGAATATGTATATACATATAATTGAACAACTCCGTATCTCTGTGTTTTTTGCGATTCGCTATATGCGAATCTACATGACGTTACTAGACGACATTTGGCCCGGTTATAGTTTTGTTTCGACGGGAAACGAGCAAGAAGTAGGCAGAGATACAAGCGGGAGAGTAGCATCACAAGATGGACAGGTTGCAGTCTAGCAGAGTGCACCACCAAAACAAGAGACGGGATACTGGAGGTCTGTTGCAACCAACCTTCGTTGCGGAGATGGCACTTGATGATTATGGTGAGTTTTGATCCAAAAAAAAGCACTGGCGCTCGCAGAAAATCTTAAACTTTCTCCTGTGGTCCGGCAAAGCTTACCATTGATATGATTGGTTAACCTTTTACCTCTGAGCGCTGGACAAAGGTCAAATAAGGAAATGGTACATTTAAAAATGAATATCTTGATTTATTATGACACATTTTCAATGTATTCACTGTCTATTCTGTTTGAATAGATTCACTATTCTTTCTCCTTGCCTATCTACTAATTTAGTGTATACATTTCTCTATCAGCAATGACAGACAAGGATGCATTTTATCACCAAGCCTATTTAATATCTACACAGAGAATATCTTTTAAAAATATAGAAGAAATGCCAGGACTCAATATCAATGGGAAAATAATAAACAACCTGAGATATGCAGATGACACTGTTCTTTTAGCAGAAAGTGAACATGAACTACAAAGACTAATAGATCAATTTGAAAAAATCAAGTAATGAATATGGGCTGGAATGTTTATCCAAAAAACAGAAACCATGATATTAGCAAAGACACAGAAGAACAAGAGCTAAACATAAACATATATGGAGAGAAACTACAACAAGTAAAACATTATCAATATCATGGACACATAGACACAAATTATGGCAGATGTGAAACAGAAGTTAAAAGGAGAATAGGAATGGCTAAACGTACCTTAAATAACATGAGGAAAATATTAACATCTAAACAAATTACAAACAAGTTAAAAATGAGAATTATAAAATGCTAGATCTATTCTATATTAATGTATGGCTCAGAAACATGGACACTAAATAAACAATTAGAAGACAGTATTGATGCCTTTGAGATGTGGGTATAAAGAAGAATAGGGAGAACATCATGGAAAGAGAAGAAAACAAATGAAGAGGTGCTAAAGACACTTAATATGAAGAAAGAACTACTAAGAGAAATAAAGATCAAGCACATAAAATATTTTGGACACATTAAAAGACTTGACACCTTATTGAAGACCTTACTTGAGGGAAACGTCAAAGGGAAGCAAGCAGGAGGTAGGTAGAGATACAAGTTGGAGAGTAACATCACACGATGGACAAGTTACAGTCTTGCAGAGTGCACCACCAAGACAAGAGACAGGGTATGTTGGAAATCCTTTACAGCCAACCTTCGTTGTGGAGACGGCACTTTATGATGATAATGAATGACAGAAGATTGTTCCCATCTGCTTTTCTATTCATAAAATCGTATCGATCGATCAATCGTCGATAATAATTGTCATGTGAGTAGTACAACATCATTTATATAAAATGAATATTCTATGACCTTTAGTATGTATCCGCATTATCTCAGTTCCTTGCGTGTACGGCATTAGAGCATATTTTTGCTATAATGTTTCCGTGTTCGATCCCAAAGACAGCGTTTTCCCCTCAAAATGTATACAAAATAGCAGGAAAGTCGTCAATACATTATCAGTGTAAAAATTCGTGTCTGTGTCTGTGTTTTTTTTTAAACAACGTATCCATCAAATCACATAGGCCTACGTGTAAATGCAGACCTGCGTATTTTGCACTGTGCACTATGTACGGGTCTAATTAATGTATTTGTCAGACCTATGCAACTTCTAAAATGTCGGAATACCAAACTATTAAAAAAAAAAATTGTACACTCTGTGCAAAACAGGAAATGTCTAAATGCCCTTCAGTTGGGCAATGTGTTTTATTTAGTTTTTTTTTTTATTAATCTATCAAATCTTCTTATAGTGTCAACATTTAGCACGGTTGCACAAATTCATCATGATTTTAATAGAACACGCATTTCCTAATTTCATTTGCACCTACACAGATGTCTCTTGATTGTGCACCTACACCGATGTCTCTTGATTGTGCGAAAGGGCATTATTGGTGTAAAAAGTGTTACAGTTAACTATTAACCAACAGCTACTTCCCAATTAAATGTATTATCACCCCTGGCAACGCCTGGTATTGCTCCTAGTATACTATATTAACCGTATGACATTCTCTAGAAACTTCATTCGTCAAATTCTCTAAATCAGCAATCAACAGGTTTGTGAAGAATCCTTGCTCCACAGATTTTTTGTTATCGCTGCAGGATCAGTTATTCATTCTTCGAGTGATATATTCACCACCAGAACTTAATGCAATTGCAACCTAACTTCACAATTGGCTTACGTGTAACTTTAATAACAATCTGGCAGGTTACGGGATTTCAGAGGACTCACATTGGATTTCAAAATATTCGATCGCGGACACAAGAATTGTGCATCTCGATTCGTTGCTGAAGTTCACACAAACTAATTATCACTGCAGAGTTTATTGACCTCGAAAGAGAGCACTGATATCACAATGAAGATGCTATAAATTTCACATTTCTTAAACAAAAATGCTCTAAATGTGATTTATATCTGATAAGTAGTTCTTTTTATAAATTCGGAGCTTCCGTGTGACAACCGGGGACTGGACTTTTAGTTTCAGGGTACAAAGAATAGTGCCACTGTCTTCTTTCCGGATATTTCGAATGAGGCAACTAATGAAAGTTGGGGAATATGATAACAACGAGTCACGTATGAAAACGTCATGGCCACATCGTGTCTCAATTTCTTGCTTTTGTCTTCTATCAAATATTCTCAATGGATGACGAAAAGATGCAGGTCATCCGTCGGATATTGCACCTGTGTCCTTTTGTCGCCAACTCCCAGGTGATAGAGAACGCTAGATATGCCATCACTGCAGAAGGGTCAGCAAACCTGACAGAAGAATGATATATCCTGAGTTATGGAGTACTGGAATGCCTTCCTTCGAGGACAATAAAAATAATGGTGGTCGTAGTCGAGTCACGACCCTCCGAAGTATCATATAATATATAAAACTCCATATTTCTTTTGTTTATTTTCTTCTTAAACTCTTGGAGTTTAGCTGGATATTATCCGGATAATTATATACTAAGTGTGAAGGTTAGAGATTTATTCCGATATATACGTCTTTCGTTCAAGAACATTCGATTTCAATTTATCTTGTGGGTCACGTTGGCCCATATAATGCCATCTTAGTCTCTCCTTACTTCATGCATTGCACGTTACATCTGCAGCAACAGTTAATCTTTGGAACACATTTGGAACTCCGCAACACGTGGCTTGGATAAGTCATTTCTGCTCTTTTTATCTCACAGAACACCAGATAATGAGAGTTAACAAAACTCTATAAAGCCCGGATGTATCTTTCAATTATATTGTTAAATATTTGGAAATTAGAGTAAATATGGGAATTTATATATTAACTAGCACGTCGATTGGGTTAAAGTAGATATTTAAGCAGCTTCAGAGATAACGCGATAAAGATAAATAAACACGCTCGACTTTTTCTTCTTATGTGTTCGTTCTCATATTCCTTAACATTAACAGGATGTAGATGGTAGACCGGATGCGATATTTTGGGATACATAGACCTTTCGGTCTGAAACATCCGACATAGTATGGTTTCTTGACCACTTAAGCCATCTATACGATGGAGCAACAAACCGAACCCCACAATCTCCAATGATATGCATGACAGGTTACACTTTTACTATTCTTTGCTCTTCTTTATGATCTGCCGAAACTAGAACGACTAATACACTCCTCTAACTGACGCAACAAACTATGCAGATAGATATGTGTAAATGTAGTTGGGTTTAGTTTATAGATATCAGATAAATATGTGTTAATGTAGTTGGGTTTAGTTTATAAATATCAGATAAATATGTGTAAATGTAGTTGGGTTTAGTTAAAAAATTTCAGATAAATATGTGTAAATGTAGTTGGGTTTAGTTTATAAATATCAGATAAATATGTGTAAATGTAGTTGGGTTTAGTTTATAAATATCAGATAAATATGTGTAAATGTAGTTGGGTTTAGTTTATAAATATCAGATAAATATGTGTAAATGTAGCTGGGTTTAGTTTATAAATATGAGATAAATATGTGTAAATGTATCTGGGTTTAGTTTATAAATATGAGATAAATATGTGTAAATGTAGTTGGGTTTAGTTTATAAATATCAGATAAATATGTGTAAATGTAGTTGGGTTTAGTTTATAAATATATATTATTAAAAAATAAGTTAATATTTATGTGTTCGGTCTCACATTCCTGCTGGTTAACAGGGTGTAGGATGTAGAACAGAATGTGTTGTGGCATGGTTTAAAATAAAAAAATGGAAAAAGGTAACTTAGTTTTGCTAACACTAGATAACACACACACACACACAATGACACACACAAGTCAACGTTTCAACCAAAAGGCCTTTGTCAAGACAGACAATAAACTTAAAACATATAATAGAAAGCGAACAGTAATAATGTCGAAATTATTATATTATCCAAAAAGAAAAATGAGTCCTGATTTAGGCCGACTAAAAATAGGTTGTACTTCATTGACGTAAACTAGCAAGCCACTGTGGCTAGAACATTTATTTGTGATATCTTCAAATGATTGACTGACTTTACTTTCGACTTCCAACAGTCCGCACCCAAATCACACAATAAACTTCCCATCAATTGTACAGTCCTTCGGATTCATTGGGGATAACCTTCTAAAGTGACGAAAGTTAACATTTTTCGTGATTTTCATTCAATGTCAACCTTTAGAGCAGGGCTATTCAATTGGCGGCCCGCGGGCCTCATCCGGCCCCCGGAGACATAGTAAGATGCCCGCGGATCATTGCTAAAACAGTAAAATAAAATTATTTAAAAAAGTAAATATATAAAATCATTAAATGTTTTTTTATAAATCTGGCCCGTGATGATCACCATTTTCTACATTTTGGCCCCCGAGTAAATATAGTTGAATAGCCCTGCTTTAGGGGAATGATTCTAAATGTGTTCCAAGGACTGTATAGTTGATGAGAGACGTACCACGGTCATGTAAATATATACGGGGGGGGGGAGGAAATTATATATATATATATATATCAGCTCATGCTACGGTGTAGTAAAGAGGGTCGGTGGTTACGAAAAACTAGTGGGATTTTCCTTTCTGTAAATACCGAGATTTTTTTTTCCAGAATAGTCCTGCGTGCTGATGTCATGCATTATGTTTGATGCGATTGATCTATGGTTCATCTTGTTTGATGCGGTTTTTGCGATGGTTTAATAGCAACACATTACCATTATATTCACTAGCAAACACTGTTTATTATCGTTAACACAGAAATCATTTATTCCTTAACATTGTCCTGTATGGTATATTTTGCTGGTCCACGCCAGAAAATGAAATTTCTAGGCGTCCGCGACATCAAAAATTTAAAGAACCGCTGATTTAATATTTTAATAACATTGTCGTCTGGATATTATTGTAACAAAATGAATAAGGAAGTATTACTTTAAATTTCTTCGATTTCAAAATCGAGAAGGCATAATAACATCAAATGTGTAAAAGGAATATTACAGAGAAGACAAAAACTGTATTTCGAAAGATGGCAAGAATTGACAAGGGAAATGCACAGCGAGATATGAATCTATCATTCTGAACATGCTAGCTCTTGCGCTAATGAGATATATCAAGTATCTCAGATGTTTAAGATAAATAATGATGTAGGAGATTATTGAAGTTGTTTTAGCAAGCATCGGTTATATGAGTATACGCAAATTGACTACGTGTACGTGTTGTTCTTTATTTAAATCAGTAGAAATACGGAGCGATAAAGCTTCTGTTTCCTATGTGCAAGGGATAATTTCTGCAGAGCTTTTTTTTTATATCCAGAGTACTCCAACTTTCTGCGGTATGTATTTCTGTAAGTGATTTTACCATTCAAGCTGTCTAGCTATTAATATTTCAACGTGGACAATGCCGTCTCTTACTCGTCGTGTGTTATGTTGTGTTCTTGGTAAAGTTCTTTTGGTCGAATCGTCGATTTGAATATTACCATTTATTATCAAAATTTCATTGTCCTGTTCTAAATTTTGCACGCTTTAAGAACACTTCTTATATCAGAGGGTGTCTATATCTGTATATAGACATCATGTTCCACCATTTTGTATGCAGATATGTAATCATCTAGAGGTCTGCAACTAACTGGTGGAGTTACTGTTGACCATTCTTTAACCATTCCTCCAATACAACTGTATGACGTGAATATGGCAATAGTGACGTGTATGTGATAGATCTACGCTTTGATATCAAAGTCCTGCAATCATACGTCAAAACGTGTGTGATAGAGCTACGCTGGATGTCAAAATTCTTAAATCATACGTGAAAGCTTGTATGTTAGTTTGGGTTCTTTCACAGATCCCGAACCTACCATTTTTACGGATTGTGAAACTAAATAAGTGTTCCTCTTTTTCTTTTGATTATTTCCCTTGGTTTTATTTATCAGAATAATACATACACAAATATTGTAATGATACCAATAGAAAGGGCTCGGCTATGCTCGGCAACTTCAGTCAGATTGATCTATTGTAACTGATTTCGCCCCGTTGTGTTGCTGTCCAAAGGAGAAAAAACGAATAGTAACACTTTTACCTGACATATATATTGTACGAGTCGACTAATGAGGATTGGGTATAGAGTTGGCTTCTCATCTCATAGGGGTTAACATAACCCAGACGCCATGTTGAGGTCCGATGTGTCAAGACGAAAGACGCAGATATTACAGCAAACCTATAAACCATGACACAACGGATTCCATTCTCCTGACTATCTATATATATCTATTGTCTTTTCTACAAGTGCTGTTAGGAGTCGTCATCTTGCTTTGTATCCATTTGTTCTGCTGTTGTACGATTGTATGAGTGATTGTGATGGTTCCATTCGCATAAGATATTCTCCATACTGCACCCTGCTAATCTGCAGGAGTTTGAGAATGAATTGAGAATAAAAAGAACATATTGAAGAACTTGAAAAGTGTGTGTATCAATCTGGATATTCACTATGTACAACAGAAAACCACGGTAATTCTTTATAATTGTGCTATCTAGCTGCCGTGGTGGTGGTTATTGTGATAATAAAGGTGGTGGTTATTTTGATAATAAAGGTGGGGGTTATTGTGATAATAAAGGTGGTGGTTATTGTGATAATAAAGGTGGTGGTTATTGTGCTGTATAGATTTTTCATCTGTAATGTTTTTTCTAGTCCCATTGCTAATCTCTTTCTTATCTGTGTCGAGCAATCTGCTGTAGTGTTGATGGTTGAGCCTAGATATTCAAAGTTGTTTACATTTTCTAGTTGCTCTTTGTCAATGACTATTTTAGGTGTAAATTCATCTCTTCTTACATGTATTATTTTTTTATTTTTTTTGGTGTGCATTTAGGAAAAGGTTTTGTGCCTCGCTATGATGTTTGACTGGCATAATCAATTGTTCTTAACCTGTGGGGGCTCCATCCAGGGCCGGTCTTAGGCCATTGCAACCTATGCGGCCGCATTGGGCCCCGCACTTCATAGGCCCATAAATTAATATTATAATGTATTTTATTATCCTCTTCCCTACCCAGACTGGGCCCCGCGCAATCCGTTTCGCATTGGGCGCCTCAATTGTTAGGGCCGGCTTGGCTCCATCATATTAGTGTAGTGCCTCCGATATTAAGGGGTCGAAATTGTTCATAAAGTGATGTTTTCTGCATAAATGTTGAACAGGTGAGGTTAATAACAAGCACAAGAAAAAGAAAAGCACAAAGTACCAACGGCAACTAGATATACAGAAATTGGAAGAACTAAAAATGTGCACAAAATATATCCAGGAAGTTAACGAATAATTCGCAAAGCTACCAGAAAACACTCAACACATAGAAGAAGAGGGAAATATTTCACAAATACCATCATACAAACAGCAGGAAACATATGCGGATATAAAAACCATAAAGACACGAAACCAAAAATAACAGCTTGGTGGACAGAAAAGGTAAAGAACGCAACGAAAGATTAAAAAAAAATACAGGAAATGTGCAACATGCTAAACGCATGAATGTTACTTAGCATACAAGACAGCAAAGATTGACACCAAGAAAATCCTCAAATCCGCAAAAAATTTAAGTTATGGCCAAAACATTAACCAATGCCAAACGTGGACAACGACAGCACAAGACATACGAAAACTTGTGACAGCTAAAATGGCATGCTTACGCAGAATCCTAGTAATATCATTAAGAGACAGAGTGAGAAAAGAAGACATTCGACAAAAACAGGCACCACCCCAATCTTGGAATATATTAAGAGATAATAGATCAAATGATTTGCACATATCGGCAGACGATCATAAGACAGTATACTACAGCAAGCTATGCTACACAGATACAGTGAAGGCAGACCTAGAGGCCGACCACGATTACGATAAATAAAAAACATGTAAAAGTACCTTACCATGTCCAGAAATGGTGCTAGAATCGTTGACCCATTGTCAGAAACATCAGTCAATATGTCAGCTACATATAATTTCGAAACCAAGAAGCCCTACGGGACTAATAACGATATATCGGTTTTGTTTCCCTTAAACACAATGTTATAAGTTTATATCGTGGTTTGCTAATAGATATTCGTATATCGACCAACTACTTTACTGCTACATGCGAGATTACTTTCACTTCTATTGACACACAAACAAACGTCTTTTGTCTTTAAAACTGATTGCTTTTAATATATCATTTGTTGTTTATTTCTGAGAAATAATAGTAGTCCCACTGCTTTTGGACACGGCGTGAAACCATCTGTTATTAATATTTGCAGTAGAATCTCTCTATACTGCATCTTTTTGTTAAAATATCTCCCTACATAACACTTTTCAAAATCCCCAGTTATATTTATTACTTATTTTTTATACTGTATATAACGAATTTCTGATATTACAAACATTTTTTGTCGGTCCTAACCAAGTTATTATAATGGGATTCCACTACAACTTGTTCATAGACAGAAGATTCCAGCAACAATTATAATTATGGCTGTAATCAGCTCAACTACGGAGAAAAATATCAATGGAGCTTGGATTAGCTTTATATCGTTTTGATGCTGGTTCTTATGCAGACGCTGTCAACACCTCTGAACCATCCAAGAGGAGTGCGGATATAACTAATTCAGAAAATAAAATACCTAATTCATTTCAAAATAATGGAAGTGATACATCTGTATGTAGGCTAGATATTTAGTAGATAAGCCACCGCTCCTAACCGCCTGAACCCCCCCCCCTAATTCCCAGTTTAAGCCCCTATCGCCGCCCTCCCCTAGACAACTTCACTAAGGTACCGCCCACTTTGGAAACATTGACTAAATATTTCAAGTATAACATTTACAATTGTACATGTACTTCATTCTTCTTGGTTCTTGATTAGAAACTGGCTTCACAGCACGCGGGACATTCCCATAAGTGCTCCGCCCTCCGCTCCAGCAGTCATCCCAGTGTATGTAGACTCATAGTTCCGGTCAGGTGTTGATTGTGTGATCTTCGGGACTTTCCAAAAAACTTACTTTTCCACTCCTCACCTCTGAATACTCCCATTTCTAACATTCTCTGTATGTGTACGTTTCAACCTCATTGCCATCGTCTGCATCTTGAAATGAATTTATTACTGCCTTTATTAAATCTGCTTTATCTCTTCTCAGCAATGTGCCGTCTATCGCCGCATTGCCTGCCAATAAGTCGGCTCTCTCGTTTCCTCTGACCCCAGCATGACCAGGGCAGTATATCCATGTAATGCTCTGGACAACTGAGTTGTTCAATAAGTCCCACCATTCTTTTCTTAGCATGAACTTTTCTATCTTGCGCAACATGCTTTGAGAGTCTGTGAGTATTACCGCGTGTTGATGTATCAGTTATCAACCAATTAAGAGGTGCTGTAACATGGTCGATGTGACAGTAGAATATGCTGAAGATTTCTCAACCAACTTCACGCCATTTCTGTAGGCAACAAAACCCCATCCGCTTTTATTTCTGTTTCTGCTAACAGAGCCATCTGTGTATATAATTATGTCTTGTGGTTTCGAGTGTAGTTGGGCGAGTTCGTGCACTGCATCCTGAGCCCTGACTGCCGTCCATTTTCGACACGCTTTATCTAGTTGTATTATTACTTTAGTCAGTGATTTCTTCTCAGTGTCTACCTCCACCCATTCACTGCCCTTTCCTCTTTCTTCCAATTCACATACTCTTTGCAGTGTTTCTTCAGCCTCTGCCATCTATGATCTGCCACACTTGATTCGTTTTCCCTTTGACTCATCTAGACGATGGTGTAATGGGTGGTGGTTGTATTCTGTCACTTTAAGGTACGACTTAACGTGTGCTACCTGATGTCGCACTCTAATGCTGGGGAGATCAAGCAGAAATATCATAGCAGAGATGGGTGTATCTCTAGTACACCCCAGTACTGCTCTCATTGCCTCATTTTGAACTTTTTCCAATCTATCGACTTGTGTCTGTGACAAAGTTAGTAGGCCGAGGCCATAATCTATTACAGATAGCACCACCACTTGCAGAAGCAGAAAAAGTACCCACTGCTGCATGTCGAAGGTCGCCATAACCTTGATAACACTGATCCCTCTTTTAGCTTTCTGAATCATATTTGTGACGTGCTTGTTGAATGAGAGACTTCTATCAAAGGTTATCTCAAGATATTTAAGATCCAGTCTCTTTCAATGAATGAGCCCATTCAACTAACAGCTGGCAGTATGTCATTGACCAGATTATTATTTTAGGAGTACCAGACGACCTTTGCTTTCGAGGGGTTGATCACAGCGTTGTATGTTCTGCACCATATCGACAATTGATCTATTTCATTCTGTACACTGTCAGCGATATCTGTTCTGTTCCTGCCCATGTTGTATAGTAGGATATCGTCAGCGTATGTTAGAACTCTACAATTGCTGGGAGTTTGCAATTCAGCAATTCTCAATGTATACACATTAAACAGAACTGGGGACAGAGGAGATCCTTGTGGCAGACCAGGTGCTATTGTTCTGATCTCAGACGTCCAGGATCCACAGCGCAGAGCAACTTTTCTACAGATTAGCACATTTGCTATCCAGCGTATGATCCAGGGATGGATATCTTGTTCCCTTAGCATGTCGATGAGATGGGTGTAGCTAACTCTATTGTATGCATCTTCCAGGTCTATCGCTGCAACTGCAGATTCTTCTTTGTTCTGAAAACCTTTATAAACTTCATATGCAAGAACTGCTGCATTTGTGTCTCGTCTAGGTCTGTATGCACCTAGGTTATTTGGGAGAACGCCTTTTATCTCTAGTTCCCTGGTTATGCGTCTAGCAACAATTCGTTCCAGAATCTTACCGTACACATTCATGTGTGTACATGTACACTATGTGGCTACTGATATAACAAGAGTCCTTTATTACAACAGGTAGATCCAGGAATAGGGTAATAAAGTTTTGCTAATACTGAATAAAACACATAATGACACACACAAATTGACGTTTAGACCAACGGCCTTTATCAAGACAAACAATTTAAACACAATTAAAACATATAACAAAAAGCGAACAGTAATAACATCGACGGTCACAAGTCTTCTAAACGTATTTGCCTCACAGTTGTGTTGAACAAATGCGTCTAGTTTAGACGTCTACAAGTGTCAGAATCTAGTTTAGATGTGTACAAGTGGCATGCATCTAGTTTAGACGTCTACAATCGTCCTGTATCTAATTTAGAAATGTACAAGTGGCATGTGTCTAGTTTAAATGTCTACAAGCGCTATGTGTCTAGTTTAGATGTCTACAAGCGTCACTCGTCTAGTTTAGACGTCTACAAGCGTCGTGTGTCTAATTTAGAAATGTACAAGTGGCATGTGTCTAGTTTAAATGTCTAAAGTGGCATCTTTTTTTGCCTAATTTTAATTTGGATATCTTCCTTCCTTATGCATTTTCTCCTTGTTCCTGTTTCTTCTTCTTCTTCATCTTCTTCTTCGTTTTCTTATTTTTCGTTTGTTTTCAGGCGAGCTGGATAGCTGGATGTAGGCATGAGAACCGAATGCTTTGCGTCATGGTTTACAGTTTAGCTTCTATATCTGCGCCTTTCAGACAACACATTCAACTTCAGAATTACCTTTCGGCCACTTTAATCCATAGTATGAGGTATCCAACTCCACCACCCAGGTTATTCCTTGGTCGCCTCTAATGACATTTATGACAGGTTGCAGTGGTGTTTCCATTTGGGTCCCTCAACACACGGGCATATCTTGTTTAATAAAATTACCTTTCTTTTCCAAGACACATATTTTCATTTATAGTAATGATGATAATAATAAAGGAGTAACAATAAGAGACAGAATCAGAAACAAAAACATCAGAAGACTAACAAACACATTGCCAATCCTGGATAACATCAGAAGACAACAAATTAAGTGGTTTTCACATGCATCCAGACTATCATCAGACAGTGCCCCTCAAAAAAGCAATACTATACAGACACGACGGATACAAGGCCAGGGGGAGACCTTGCAAACGATGAATTAAAGAAACAAAAGAGTCAACGAAAACAAACATATTTGAAGCACACACAAAAAACCATCTCCAGAGAACTCTTCTACCCCTGACTCTGCAAGGTATTCTTTCATTTTCCTTTAGCGCTGAAGTTAGCGCATAGGGCAGAGGTCAGATCTCTCCAATTCTGTCTGTTCAAAGCTATTCTGTACAGTAATTGAATAGTATTAATATTGGTTGTTTTACTTTCTCTATGTATTGTTCTTCTGAGTGTTTCTTTTGAAATTCGTTTGAATGAAAAAGAATTGGAATGAACTGACTTCTGTTACACAAATCGGTCTGGACTTTACGATGTTAGTTGATTAATCCAACGATCGACGGAATGACTCTGCAAGGTATGACGGGGTGTAAATCGAAAAGAAAAGAAAGTGATGTTAGTTGTGGTAGTGATTTACTTATTTTTCATAGCTTTCTCTTGTTTTCCTCGGTCAGTGTTCAAGTCTGGCATTTGTAACATAATATTACTACCAAAATACTCTAATAATAACGCGTTTTGTTTACAGTTTCCCGGTAGGAATAACAGGGTGTTTCAGAATTGGCGACATTTGATAAATAACTTTGCAGGTTTGTTTGACACGTGTACCAGGTTTGTTTGACACATGTACCAGGTTTGTTTGACACATGTACCAGGTTTGTTTGACACATGTACCAGGTTTGTTTGACGCATGTACCATGTTTGTTTGACATATGTACCATGTTTGTTTGACACATGTCCCAGTCTCTCTGACAAATAATCCATTTGATAAATAACTTTGCAGGTTTGTTTGACACATGTCCCAGTCTCTCTGACAAGTAATCCATTTGATTATGTGCACAAGCTTCCATGATGCAAGTATTTAACGCTTCCCACTTATTTTATTGTTTAAAACAAGCCCGTAAATAGGAGGAGGTGACGATTGTTGGGCCCAAGTCTTCTCCCGACCCACAGGGAATCATAACATAAACTTGAGTACTAGGAAGCAGCATAAAGCATGTTAAACCCCACTCATCCCTCTTTCTGGTATACCCAAAAAAAATCACTAACTAAAAATCCCATATAGACGACAAAATAAGACAAATTTTGGAACCCCCTCCCCCTTACTGAAGGAGCATCTACGGCTCTAGTTTGATTGTTTGTCTGGATATTATTGACTGTTGATGCTATACTTATTGTCCTGACCTCTGTGTTATTAATATTTCTTGATGGTATACAAATATCTTACTTATTTTCTTTACTATATACATAATATCTTTCTAAATATGTGTTTGTCTTTTCCTTTCTATCAATGCTCCCCCTGATTCTGGTGACCATTTACTTAAAATGTGTGTCCATCACTGGGCAAGCAGGAGAACTCCACGTCCCACTTGAAGTTTGCGGAGCGGTGGTTAAACGAGAGCTGGACTTTTGGCAGATCGAAGAGTTACAGATTAAGGTAATTTTTTTAAAATATTTTCTGCACTGTTTGTATTACGTAATTAATACAGTAAAGTCTCTCTTAAGCGAACCCTCTATTAAACGGAAATGTGTCTTAAAGGAAATGTTTAAATTTGCAATTGCATACCTTTATTAAACGATAACATGTCTTGTGTATTAAAAATGTCCCAGTTCTCAAGCGATTCCGCTTAAGACAGGTTTGACTGTATATATGCAATAATATGTTTGCGTGTTTGTTTGTGCATAAAATATTAGCTTGGGTTTTATGTTTGATGGCAGACGGTAAACAAAGATTAACAATTGGAGAACAAGAGCAAGAAAGAGATGCTAGTGGCAAGAAAACATCTTCAGATGGACAAAATACAGCATGTCAGAGTGCACAAAATAGACACATGATGTTGAAGGTCTGTTTCAGCTAAACTTTGATGCGGAGAGGTCGCATGATGGTGATGGTGATGAGAAGGCTGCAATGATGGCGATGATAGTCATGATGAAGATGATGATAATGATGGTGGTGGTGGTGATTGTGCTGATGATGATGATCATGATGGTGATGATGATGATGATGATGATGATGATGATGGTGGTGGTGATTGTGATCATGATAATGAGAATTATGATGATAATGATGATGGTGGTGGTAGTTGTGGTCATTGTGTTGATGGTAGTGGTAGTTATGGTGGTGGTAACGTTAATGATTATGGCGGTGATGGTAATGGTAGTGATGATGATGGTGATTACGGTGGTGATTGTAATGGTGGCAATTGTGATAATAAAGGTGGTGGCTATTGTTATAATAAAGGTGGTGGCAATTCTGATAATAAAGGTGGTGGCAATTGTGATAATAAAGGTGGTGGTTATTGTGATAATAAAGGTGGTGGTTATTGTGATAATAAAGGTGGTGGTTATTGTGATAATAAAGGTGGTGGTTATTGTGATAATAAAGGTGGTGGCAATTGTGATAATAAAGGTGGTGGTTATTGTGATAATAAAGCTGGTGGCAATTGTGATAATAAAGGTGGTGGTTATTGTGATAATAAAGGTGGTGGCTATTGTGATAATAAAGGTGGTGGTTATTGTGATAATAAAGGTGGTGGTTATTGTGATAATAAAGGTGGTGGTTATTGTGATAATAAAGGTGGTGGCTATTGTGATAATAAAGGTGGTGGTTATTGTGATAATAAAGGTGGTGGTTATTGTGATAATAAAGGTGGTGGTTTTTGTGATAATAAAGGTGGTGGTTATTGTGATAATAAAGGTGGTGGTTATTGTGATAATAAAGGTGGTGGTTATTGTGATAATAAAGGTGGTGGCAATTGTGATAATAAAGGTGGTGGTTATTGTGATAATAAAGGTGGTGGTTATTGTGATAATAAAGGTGGTGGTTATTGTGATAATAAAGGTGGTGGTTATTGTGATAATAAAGGTGGTGTTTATTGTGATAATAAAGGTGGTGGTTATTGTGATAATAAAGGTGGTGGTTATTGTGATGACGATCGTAATGATGTTGATGTATTTAGTGATGATGATGCTATAAATAGCTATATGTTTGCCTACATAATATTCAGTTTTTTTCTCTACTCAACATATTAACAAATTATTATGATGACATAAAAATACACTCAAGTGTAGTTAGAGAAAACTGTTGGAGTAATTTAAAGACAGTCCCTGTGTCTATAAAATCATGATGTCCATATTTTTATACTTCTTGCTGTCATCGATCTCACGGGTCATCTTGCGCGTTCCATAATATTACTTAAGATTTATTTCTGGTTTTTTTTGTGAAGGTAATAAACTTCCACATTTATTAATATTTGCTTTTGTACATTGACTTTAATCTTCATGATAGTCTGAAGTATCCTTACATTTGTGTTTCGGGGTAATAATAAAGCAAATAAAGTAACAATGGGGCCTCGCATGAATGTCATAAAACGTTACTAAGGAGGGTTGGACATGGATTGATTAACATCACGTTTTAAAAGTCGAAGACATTAAAAACAGCAATTTATAGCTGCAGCAATAAGATAAAACTCTACTAATCAATCTAAAACAGAGGAAGGTATCATCGAAGAGGAATAATACATCTCATCGCGGGTAGGAAAAGCACTCAACACTCGTAGTTTCGTTATACATCTTTGTCTTTTCAATACTTCTTGTTAAATGTGCTCTGCCATGTGAACGTGATTGTGAATAGTACCGTTCTTATTCGTCATATTATATTGTGAATGTGTTCTTGATAAAGGTCATTTGATCAAAACGTCGATTTGTGTCTTACCAATCATTAGGAAAACATTATTAACATTTTTCAAGTTTCGCCAGTTATATTACAGTTTTGTTGCAATTAGCACATTTTACCGATCAAGAGTTAAGCAGATACACGTGGAAGGTAAACATGAGATGGACTGATGACACAGGTTACAGTCTAGCAGAGTGTACCACCAAAGCAAGAGATAGAAGATGTTCGAGGTCTGTTGAAGCCTACCTTGGTTGGTTGGTTGGTTGGTTGGTTGGTTGGTTGGTTGGTTGGTTGGTTGGTTGGTTGGTTGCTGATCCAGCGGTCCATAGGCTCATGCCCTTTGACCTAATGCCATTAAATGGCATTATATTACTAGGAAGTCTCTGGATTTTCGGCCCACCCCGGGACAGAGCCAGAGAATAACTATCACACCTCCAGGAAGGTAGGTTTCAACCTATGCACTGCTCTGAGCCACTGTAGCCAAGATAGGGTTCACTGTGCTCATTCCCCGCCACCAAATGACTACTGGTTATGCCGAATTTCTCTATTGCTCTAGGCATGCAACCAAATGTTCAAGTCAAATGGATTGTCGCGTCCTGAGTCACTGTACCTCTATGATGGGTCTAAGCCATAGGAAAAAAACAGTGCTGTCAGTTTCCTCCTCCCTAGTGCTGCACAGTACATCTCTGTCTCCCTCCCAACCACAGAGGGTGCATACATATATATTCAGATAAACATGAATCACATTTCAACAACAAAATAAAAGCACAATTGTATAGATGACTTGCTATGAAGCTTCTCTAAGAAGATAACCTCAATATAATGGCATGTCATCTACTAAGGTTTTCTGTTGCATGGGTGGTTAGTCTAGTGGGCCATTGATGAGACCCACAAACGCAACCATATGCGTGAAGTCAACCTTCGATGAAGCCATTATCACGTTGACGGGTAAATTTTGGACAAGACCTTGTAATAAACCATTAGTAGAGGTTTTGGTAAAAATGTATTATTGGGATGAATTAACTTGCTAAACTATAATTTTCTTCTTTGAATTATGACAAATATACACATTAAATACAATCTTGATTCATTTATACAGAGTGTTTGTCAAGTGTTACTATACTTTTTAAGTAGTCATCATCATCAGGTGCCATGCCGGGTGGCGTAGACGGTCATGGCTCTCCACAGCTCTCTGTCCACAGTATTATGTATCAAAGTAGTTGTTGTTTCTTTGCCGTGCCAGGTTGTCAAACTGTCTAATATTTTCTCACGTTGTCGCCCTCTGTCTCTGGTGCCTTCAATCTTGCCTGTTGTGATTATGTTCTCTAAACATGCCTGTCTCATGAAGTGGCCAAAAAAAGAAGATTGCCTTTTTCTTATATTGTTGATTAAGGTCCGTTTCGCATTTAACTCTTTTAATACCTCTAAATTAGTTTTTCTGGCAATCCATGGTATTCTCAGCATTCTTCTGTAGAACCACATCTCTGTTGCATCCAATTTCCCACTTTCCAGTTTGTTTACTGTCCACGACTCGCACCCATATGTTAGTATAGGGGTTATATAGCACTGCAGAACTCTCTTTCTCACCTCTAATGACAAGGTCATATTACACAGTATATTTTTGTAAGTAGTGCAAAACTGAAAAACGATGTCACACGACGTCACCAGAGAATGTTCAAAAAAACGTCACTAATATATTTACAATAGTTACTGCTATGATCAAGCTCTGTTTTGGGGAACTGGAAAGTACCAATGGACAATTTTCATTATATAATAATAATAATAATAATAAACCCATAACCCGTCAGAGTCGTAGCGGTGTCATAATGAGACATTTGGTGCCGAAAGATCTCCACGTGTTTCTATCCTCTACCATCACGATGAGTTTTGAAACTTCACATCCTGTCCATTCTTTAATATTATCCAAATATGTCTTCTTCTTCCCACCTCGTCTTCTTACACCCTCTACTGCACCTTCAAGAAACATTTTTGTCATCGAGGAATGTCTCATCACGTGCCCATACCATCGGAGTTTACTAAGTTTCACGAGTGTCAACAGTGGTTCTTGTTGCCCGCTAATGAATGAATTTTATCATGCACAAAAACATTGGTCTTATGTTCTTGATAACAGATTCCCAACACACGTCTATAACATTTGTTTTCAAACGTCTGGATTCTTCTCTCTAAATCTGCTGTTAAAGTCCAGGTCTCTCAACCATATAGAAATATTGACACAACCAACGATTTATATAAGTTGATCTTAACCTGAGTTGTGAACCTGCTTTTTCACATGATGGTTATTCTTATCATGGTGACTATGTCCATTACCAGTCGATTCTTAACTTCAGCTGTTGAATCACCATCGCCACTAATCTGGGCTCCCAGATAAGTAAACATAGAAACCTCCTCCAACCTTCGATAGTTAAGCTGTATATTGGCTGGAACATGTATTGTTTTTTTTAAAAATTAAAACAGGTGTTATACATGTCCACCACCGGATCCAAGACATGACTGAACACTTCTCTTCGTATTGTAAAATACCTTCCGCAACGTGTCTGTTATCCCTTGAATAGTAATTGTGATTACTTCTTTCAGTGCAAAGAATTACTCCAGCAGACGACAGCGATTTACATCATAGTGCTTCATGATTCCCGAGAGCAACGGGAATTGAACCAGTTCGTTCTAACGGCGCCGAATCGCCTGGCAACTAGGGTAAACGGGGTTTTCTGTACATGACTCTATACTTATCACTGAGAACGGACTAATCGAGACAAGGACTATTACAACAACAACGAACATCCCGTAAAAGTATTGAATGTCTTGAGTACACAGTTTGAATGTCATGATAAAATCGCATCTTCTATTGGAGATGCAGTTAGTCAAGTACGGAAAAATCCGTTTACTGTAATTGCCAGGCTATTCGGTGTCGTTAGAACGGTCTGGTTCAATTCCCGTTGGTCTTTCTCGGGAATTTTTAATGCTTCCTCTTGCTTCCACTTGAAATTGCTTCACGATGATCTGTGAAGCACATCTTGTGATATCGTCATTTTTCAAATATTTTCTCCATACAAAGTGTAGTAAGACTTTAGAAACACTCTATAGTTAAACATACTTGACTGGAATATCACATTTTTTTCTGAATCTAGTGGTACATACATAGAATGCTGAGGATGCCACGGATGGCAAAATAAACTAATTAAGATGCACTGAGAAAGATTGACACTAAAAGTAAGTTACTTATCAACATCAGTAAAAAAACAGCCCACGTTTAATTGTACACGTCATGATAGGAGGAGGTTTGAAATAACTTGTTATTTTTTTTTTAATTTTAGTTAAACGTTAAAATTGAGGGAGAAAAGAGACAAAGAACGACAAGGAGAGAAGATAACGGATAGTCTGATATCGTGACATGTTAGAGTCAGCAATGAATCTGATATGCAGTACTGCAAATAGAATGTTATGAAGATCAATAGTCGTCTTTGTAACCCGGAACAGCACATGATGATGATGGTGACTGCGATGCTCGTGCGTTCTACTGTCTTGCCAACGAATCGTGCAGCAGCCATTTCCACTTGGAGCAAAATGAGATCACAAGAATTACCAGTATACGATCTATGGCATCGTAGATCTATTTAACATTTTTTTGCGCATGCGGTGTGTCTGTGGGTCTCACCAATGGCTCACTAGACAAACCAACCATGCAACAGAAAACCTTAGTAGATGACATGCCTTTATATTGAGGTTATCTTCTTATAGAAGCTTCATGGCACGTCATCTATACAATCCCGTAGTCGTAACCTTCGATAACAGTTACCATGTTGTACCGACAGGCCGACATTGTGCTTGAACTAGTTACAAGCACGGCGTGGGTGGGCGAAACAACAAATAAACCTGTCGCGAGGGTCAGAGCCCTGATGTCGAAGTCTGTTTCGGCGGCATTGGACTCGAAACACCATCGAGTCGAATGGCTGCTGTAACATAGGGCGGAACACTTATGGGAATGCCCCACGTGCTGTGAGGCCAATTTTCTAATCAAGAATCAAGAACATTTTTCAAAGATGGTATTGTTGACTAAGTTATCAAGCTGAATATCAGGTGTCACTAAATTACGTCAGCAATTAGGGGAGACAGGGTCTGAGAAAGTTTAACAGTTGACACGGGGAGGGAGTGGGTGTGGGGTTGGACAAAAGGTGAAATCAACAATAATGTCTTTTTTCAACTACCTATTAAGTTGTTTCAATTTAAAACATTTTTATATACATCGGAATGGGAGGGGGGCATTACTTTTTCTCATTTAGTTTAGAAACGTAGTGGAAGATGCACTGAGCAGTCTTATTTATGTCAATGGTGAACACGTAAATGGTAAAAACATAAATTGTAAAAACATAAATGGTAAAAACATAAATGGTAAAAACATAAATGATAAAAACATAAATGGTAAAAACATAAATGATAATAACGTAAATGGTAAACAATTGTTGATTACCATAAAACGCCATAAAAAACAAAAAATTCTTGACGTAATTCTTCTTCGTCAGTGTTTATTCTCAAACTCCAGTTGATTCTCTCTTGTTACATGAGAATGATCCTACTAGATTTCCAGCAGAATCTAGTCCAGAGAATGGAAATACGTTGTGTCGCCGTTTTATTAGCGACAATGGCCCGACACATCCGTCCTCGGTGGGGCTGACGTAATTTATTGACAACGCGATAAATGTATTAGCGAATTTGTTACAAGTGCAGAATAAGACAACACTGATATAGTAAAGGCTTAAAATAAAGCCTACTTTGTGCAACTGTGTTAAAGTGCATCTCGTTCCCCACTTATCAGGATTTAATTCCACTCTATGTGACGAGAAGGCGTACTTGTTGTTGCAAAGTAGCGATAATTTAATGTCAATCCTGGATGTTAGAATTAACCCTAGTAATTTCAGATTGTTGGTAAAAGCTGGCGTGTCTTAATGGCAGAGGAGAATGCAATTTCCACGATGCTAAAGGGTAATCAGATGGAATCGTGAAAAGAGGGTCTTTCTTTAAAGGAAATTGACAATCATCATACTGATAAATCGTGCATTCTATATAAGGAAATTACTCACATCGAGATTTTGTGTTGCCGCTTGAGGTATAGCGAGAGTATACTTCAATGTCAAACCTGAAAGGACAATGTACATACATTACAGAACAAAATAATCTAACATACATAAATTTCAGTACTAAAAATGCTAATGCAAATCAATTTCAGCACAGAATAATCAGATGTACGTAATTTTTCAGCAAAGAATCATCTAATGTACATTTTCAGTACATAATAATAAAATGTACATAAACTTCAGTACATAATAATCAAATGTACATTAAACTTCAGTACATAATAATCAAATGCACATAAATTTCAATTTTGATTAATAATTTATTGTACACAAATTTCATCACATAATAATTTCTTGCAGAAAAATGTCAGACAATTTGAGGTGGATACATTTTAGATACATCTTAAAAACTTGGTAATGCACTAAATCTCGACTTCCCTATCGGCGGGGTTAAAAATACAGACTTACAGCACCAGATCGCAATCTTACTAGTAGTTCGAATTCTACGACGCCGCCGAAGAAGGATGTGACGTGCCATTGAAGCAAATAAAACGGCAACACAACGCATTTCCGTTCTCTGGACTACATCCTGCTAGAAATCTAGTAGGACCATTTTTCTGTTAAAAGAGAGATTCAATGTGTAGTTTTCATTCTACCTAAACTAGAAATGTGTAGTCTTCTCTCTGCCTAAACTAGCAATGTGTAGTCTTCTCTCTGTCTAAAGCAGCAATGTGTAGTCTTTTCTTTATCTAAACCGGCAATGTGTAGTCTTCTCTCTGTCTAAACTAGCAATGTGTAGTCTTCTCTCTACCTAAACTAGCAATGTGTAGTCTTCTCTCTGTCTAAACCGGCAATGTGTAGTCTTCTCTCTACCGTAACCGGCAATGTAACTAAAGTTTTACCTAATACTTCAACAATAGTAGACAGACAACGTTTTATACAGGATACACGTCAATTATTCCATGTCTTATTTCAGTACACTGAATACACGTATTTCTATATAATATTATCTAATAATGATAAAATGTAACAACACATTGTACGTAGTTTACAATAGTACGATAACACTTGAAATCGACGTTTCGTTCTACAAACCTTTATCAAACCCCGGATATGAAATTATATACAATAAAATAGGATATAAGTGTTTAGCTTAAAACCATCGAACACACAATAATTATAGTTAGTTATATCTAATCATTAAAAAAACATGATTCAAAAAAAGTAAAGCATGAAAGTGAAAGAAAGACAAACAACGTATGTTCTGGTAAGAAAAAAGATATTGTAGTGAAGAGTAGGCATACAGTTCATTTTTGTTTTTAAATTCGGTAGATCGCAATCTACGAAGTATCATACGCTTCTTTCGTCTAGAGAAAACATGAATGTATCACTCTTGTTTCCTGTGCCAGCAATTAGGGTTTCATTTTTGTTTCCATGCTGGTGTTTCTACTTAGAGAGCAAGTGTTCAAATACATGTTCCAAATCCCAGTTGACATAATGAGGCCACCAGCTGACTCGATGAGGGAGTAAGTGCCTTAATAATGGTGTAGGTACAATGCCACACGTTGCTTTAATGAGTGTGTGGGTACAGTGCCACACGTTGCTTTAATGAGTGTGTGGGTACAGTGCCACACGTTGCTTTAATGAGTGTGTGGGTACAGTGTCACACGTTGCTTTAATGAGTGTGTGGGTACAGTGCCACATGTTGCTTTAATGAGTGTGTGGGTACAGTGCCACACGTTGTTTTAATGAGTGTGTGGGTACAGTGTCACACTTTGCTTTAATGAGTGTGTGGGTACAGTGCCACACGTTGCTTTAATGAGTGTGTGGGTACAGTGCCACACGTTGCTTTAATGAGTATGCGAGTACAGTGCCACACGTTGCTTTAATGAGTGTGTGGGTACAGTGCCACACTTTGCTTTAATGAGTGTGTGGGTACAGTGCCACACGTTGCTTTAATGAGTGTGTGGGTACAGTGCCACACGTTGCTTTAATGAGTGTGTGGGTACAGTGCCACATGCTGCTTCAACGAGCTTGTAAGTACAGTTTCACACGCTATTTCAAAGAGTGTGTGAGTACAATGCCACACGCTGCTTCAATGAGTATGCGAGTACAGTGCCACGCGCTGTTTTAATGTTTTTGTAGGTAAACGCCACAAGCTGTAGCTGTGTAATTTTCTATGATATTGGAAACTCTCTTGACAGACCTAAAAGCATGCGGGAAGTGACATGCTTGTTTTTTCTGACAGCATAAATTTTCGACGGTCTTGTCTCTACGAAAATTATAGTCTTTATTATTTTTTTTCGTTGTTCAAGTCTGTTGAAATTCCATGAAGAAGGTCTTGGTCAGTTTGGTTCCTAGCCCTGAGACTTGAAGACTCCACATTGTACAAGATATTGACAAGTTTGGTACCTAGACCTGAGACTATAAAACTCTACATTGTACAAGATATTGAAAAGTTTGGTTTCTAACCCTGAGAATATAAAACTCTATATTGTACAAGTTATTGACAAGTTTGGTACCTAGACCTGAGACTATAAAACTCTATATTGTACAAGATATTGACAAGTTTGGTACCTAGACCTGAGACTATAAAACTCTATATTGTACAAGATATTGACAAGTTTGGTACCTAGACCTGAGACTTGAAAACTCTATATTGTACAAGATATTGACAAGTTTGGTACGTAGACCTGAGACTTGAAAACTCTATATTGTACAATATATTGACAAGTTTGGTACCTAGACCTGAGACTTGGAGACTCCACATTGTACATATACATTCGCTTGCTGATTCACAATTCGGCTTTCACAACTGTGCGTACCTTTATTTGATCTTAACTACATGGTATAACATTGTAAATAGAATTGAATTGAAACAATTTTGCCTACTAACGAGAGTCTCAAAATAGAATAAATGTTACCGTGCTTGCATAAATATCTTTAAAAAGCAGCCGACATACTGGCATTGAAATCGCCTGTAATGGAGACATTACATATTGATCAATGACAAATGCTTAATTCATTCATTGACAGCCCGTTTGGTGATGATACGTAAATCGATAAGTCTGCTGGAATTTTGAATACAACGTGTCCCTCAAGTAAGAAATGTTACCAGAGAAGTTTCAATGAATTTCTGAGACTGCACAAATACTGTACAGTATAGCCAGAATCAATGTGTTTATATTTGTTGTTCGCCCTATGTTTCCAGGATTGAAAAGACTTTGATGTTCATTGTAATAGACGATTAATTGGAGGACGCTGGGCTTTCTATTAACTATTCAAATAAAGGCAAATTCAAAACCAAAAAAATAACAATCTATAGAAAGTATAGAGTCAGGTTTAGAGAACATAGTCACAACAGGCAAAATTGAAGGCAACAGAGACAGAGGGCGACAACGTAGAAAAATATTAGACAGTTTGACAACCTGGCACGGCAAGGAAGCAACAACGACTTTAATACATAATACTGTGGACAGAGAGCTGTGGCGAACCATGACCGCCTACGCCAGCCGGCATGGCACCTGATGATGATGATAATGATAGAAAGTACAACACCTGACTAAAGTATAACACTTTAGAAAATTATAACAAAGAAAAAAAATATAATAAAACTAGAAAAAAATATACGTCCTAACACTTGAAAACAACATAATATTATAATAATAATATGCGCATGCGGTTGCGTCTGTGTGTCTCACCAATGGCTCACTAGACAAATCACCCATGCAACAGAAAACCTTAGTAGATGACATGCCGTTATATTGAGGTTATCTTCTTATAGAAGCTTCATGGCACGTCATCTATACAATCCCGTAGTCGTAACCTTCGATAACTGTTATCGTGTTGATCGGGAAGGCCGACGTTGGGCTTGAACTAGTTACGGGCACGGCGTGGGTGGGCTAAACAACAAAAAACCCGTCGCAAGGGCCAGAGTTGTGCCCTGATGTCGACGTCTGTTTCAGCAGCATTAGACTCGAAACACCATCGAGTCGAATGGCTGCTGGAACAGAGGGCGGAGCACTTATGGGAATGCCCCACGTGCTGTGAGGCCAGTTTCTAATCATGAATCAAGATAATATTGGAAAAAAGTATAACACTTGAGATAAATTATAACATTATAGAAAATTATAACACTGTAGAAGAATTTAACATGTGAGAAGAGTATAAACCTTGAGAAAAGAATAACACTTGAAAAAGTTATAACACTTGTGAAAATATAACACTAGATAAAATTAGAAACTGGAGAAGAGTATAATCATCATTATGTGACATATTATTTCCAGAACTTAATCTATTTTATGGATTCTGTGAACACTCCGCGATTCTGGGAGATTCGGCCTATCGCAGCTAGAAACATGTTTAAACAATCTGATACATCACTGCATATGTGTCGTCTTGGGCGCCCTCTTCCCATGTTGTCATTAACTTGCCGTCAGCTATTAATTTGTCCATGTTGTTATGTCTCTTTGTATGACCAAAAAAAAACCACTCAGCTTTCTTGTTATGATGTTGTTAAGGAGCCAGCACTCTTCGACTTTTATTGATCTTAGTACTTTTTTATTTATCTTTTTAACTGTCCATGCTATACGTACAAAGCAGCTAGTCTCTTTACTACTGATTTATTTAATGCCCGTGCCTCTCAACCGTTGAGACCGGATATACGCATGTTCTGATCATACATATTTTGACTATGCTGCTCGTACCTTTGTTAAGAATAACCAACATGTAATTACTAGGCATATTACTTTTGTAGTTTGCCATTGCTTTCAGGAGGAAATTCGTTTATCGAATATCACACAAGGAAAACACATTAATTTTCTACGTCATTCTTAGCGGAAGTTCCGAAGAGTATAATACTAGAGAAAATTATAACACTGGAGAAAAGTATACTACTAGATAAAAATATAACACTTGACAAAAGCATAACGTTAAAAAATTATAATACTGGACAAAAGCATAACGTTAAGAAAACTATAACACTGAAGAAGAGTATAACACTAAAGAAAATGATAACACTATAGAAAATTATTACACTCTGAAAAAGTATAACTCTGAAGAAACATATAACTCTGGAGAAACATATCACACTAATACCTAAAATGTAATAGCAATACTGAAACGTATTACAGAGGAGACATTTATAATTATTAAGACAAGTATAACACTAGGGAAAGATAACAGAAGCAAATCACAATACTTGAGAATATATATAATTAGTAAGATGCAGAGAGAATAAAGATTTGATAAAGGCAGACAGATATGGATTTGTTGCGAATCTATGCTTCGTAAGGAATTGTAAGATAAGAATATATACATTTATTGATTCACATAAATAGAAAATTATATGTAGCTTGCAAATAGCTTTGATGACATTTATATGGAAGATTTTTCATGGGTTTTACCGAACAGATACCACAAAGCATACAACTAAGACGAGACTGGCGAGTGGTGATGTTCTAATACTTTGAGTAGTCTTACGACGAAGATAAAGGCTGTAACGGGAACAATGATGTGGATGGTGTCATAGGACAACCCTCATGCCTAAGGATTTTGAAAACCATAGATATGGACATCCATCTAACTCAGAGTTTCTCAAACTCGGCGAAAATAACCCTGGGACGGAGAGAGACTTCAGTAGAGACGATGCAAGATCAAGCAGGGAAGCAATATAATCAGGGAAACGAAAGAGTTTATGAAAACAACAAATTGGCACAAAGTACTTATTACTTTTGAGGGAACGTTATGCACAATAAGACAACAGGTATAATTATCAATCAATCAAGTAACATATCGAATGGCGAAGTCGATCATGTTTCTCCACGACTTTCTATCTCTGGCGTTGTCAATAAGCTCGGTTGGGGAACTTCTCCCCTTGATCTTTCCAGTTGTTATTACGTGTTCTAGCTGTGTTCTTCTCAACACATGCCTTTAAAATCTTAACTGCCTGCCCCTACTGTTTGATATGATTGAATTTTTACTCCAGCATCAGTGAGAACCTCAGCATTAGTTTTTATATCTGCCCATGTTATTTTCATGATTCTCAGGTGTAATTACGTTGATATTAATTGAACTCTATCTGAAACCTGGCAAAATTAGCATTTTTAAAACCAGTGATAAACTTCTGTTGAAAATGTGAATTATTTAAACTACGTATTGAAAATAATCTTAGTGATTTCAAAAACAGCAAACACTGGTTTACTGTGAAATGTGCAATTCCGTTTGTAAACTCAATCTAGTGCTCAACAGGAGAAAGCGATCTAGCTTTTAACTTGTGTTGATTATTGTTTTCTGTGGAAAAACAATGGAATAACAATATATATGAGTAATTTTCTTTCAGCGAGTTTGACTAAATTTTCATAAATCATATACTCTTGCTTGTATAATTTCTATCCTCAACCATAAGTGAAGAAACGGTCCAAAAACACAGTTGATTTCACGCCATGTACAACGCCAGCACAGCGTTGAACAAATTAAATAAGAATCCATTGCTATTTCTCATAAAACAACGATTGTCATTCTACTTAATGTGTTTATTGGTATTGTTTTTTTTTTGGATTTTTTTCAAAGAGACTTTGAAGTCATCAAAATTGAGTGAGAAATAGTGAAGAAAGTTCATCAACCAAAACAAAACCCAGGAAAACGAAGAGATGACATTTTGTATTAGAAATTCCCCTTCCCCAACACTACTTATCGAAGAAGTATATAGGGGACTAATTTTAGGGTGTTGGTCTATAAAATATATACGAAAGGAATTGGTGACAGAAAAGAGGGTACAATACAAGAATCAGTGGACAGGTTTCTACGGAAAATAGCAAACATAATTAAACGGAACGAAATTCCGATAAAGTCGCATATACCGACGCATCCACTATTCGAGACGTTGCGCAATGAGAGCCCCTGACCACTTGACATGCGACTGCACAATGAGTGGACGGTGGATGGCCAGTTCATTGCGCGCAAATCGCTAGATTGTTATTTTAAGTTACGACTTTTTAAGTTTCCGAGATAGTGCAATAGCATATGAAATTAAAAAGTTGGTATGTTGTCACGTGATTTGTCCACTGATTCTTGTATTGTACCGAAAAGAGTTTGAGAAACACTGCTCTAAATGAATTTCAAAAAAGTGGATGGAACAGATTGTCATCATCGTTTGGGATGGACGATCACCATAGGCAACATCTGGTACAAAATAGATAACATGCCTGATATGCAAAGATAAGAATGTAAAAAGCAATTATCTATTCAACTAAAGCAGTATATCTATCCAACTACAGCAATGAACCTATCCAACTAAAAAAATATATTTATCCAACTAAAGCAATGTATCTATCCAACTAAAACAACATATCAATCCATCTAAAGCAATGTATCAATCCAATTAAAGCAATGTATCTATTCAACAAAAGCAATAATTTCATTTTAACGACTAATTGTCTTCCAAAAGCACCGCGGGAGACTAAAACACAAAAATGTGAAGGAAAATATATTGCAAATAGTGATACATTTTTTCCAGGTAGCTAAAAATGTCTTCGTTATTGCGTTATATTCTGTATATTAATTGTGTGTATATTTTAGTTATGCCACATTACTCACACACAAGTTATTATCAGAGCTATCTACTAAGAAAAGAGAACCAACATCAAAGCTATCAGGAAAGTTGACCTCCAAAAAGACAACTACCTTAGACAATCTCGATAAAGTTGAGCAGGTTATTATCTTCCGCCTCAGAACAGGACACAATAACCAGCTAAATAGACTACACCTGCTTCCCTCACATCTGTGTCCATGTGGGCAGGCAGCACGGACCACTGAACATGTGCAAGACTACGATGCGCTAATCGAAAAACACTAGCCCACAGAGATGGATATCCATATAAAGATGTGTGGGACCACCGATGAGCTTTCAAATACAACAATATGTATTTAAAAAACCGGACTTGCTGTGTAGATATGTCAAATTGCTAACGAGAAGCAGTAGAAGAAGTAGAAATACATACAACAGTTATTATCAGAACAAAGATTACCAACACACAGCATACACACAATAGTTCACAAATATCATTACCCATACATAGCATACACACAACCGTTGAGAGCTATCATTACCTACACACAGAAAACACCTAGCAGTTACTATCAGACTGTTTCCATAAAGTTCAACAAGGGCAATAGTAATTTTCCGAGTTACCAAATGTTATTTTCATGGTTTAAGAGTTTCCACCAATCATCCTAAGAATTTATACCAATCACTCCAAGAGTTTCAACGAACCACTATAAAAATTTCCATCGATCACTCCAAGAGATTATATCAATCACTCTAAACAATTCCATCAGTCCCTCCAAGAGTTTCTTCAAATCACTCTAAAAATTTTCACTAATCACTCAAGTTTCTTTCAATCAATCTAAAAATGTCCACCAATCAATCCAAAAGTTTCTACCAGTCCTAAGAATTTCCAAGAATCCATCTAAAAGTATCTACAATACATGTAAGAGTTTTCATCACTCCATCTAGAAGTATCCATCAATCCATCTAAGAGTTTCTACCAGTTCTTCTAGAAGTTTCCACCAATCACTCCAGGAATTTCTACCAATACATCTAATAGTTTCCACCAATCCATCTAACAGATGCACCAATCCCATCTACGAGTTTCTACCAATCCATCTAATAGTTTACATCAATCCATCTAATAGTTTACACCATTCCTTTTATGTGTTTTAATCAATCACTCTAGGAGTTTCACAAATCAATTTACGAGTTTCTACCAGTTCTTCTATGAGTTTCCACCAATCACTACTAGTTTCCGCAAATACATCTAAGAGTTTCCCCCAACCCATCCAATAGTTTCTACCAACACATGTAGGTGTTTCCAACAATCCATCTATGTGTTTCTACCAGCCATTCTAATAGTTTCCAACAATCATCGAAGAGTTTATGCAGCTATTTTAAGAGTTTGCACCAATCACTATAAGAGCTTCCACCGAAACCGCTAAGACTTTCCGCTAGGTATTAGGTATGTTGATTATCGTCTCCGCACACCGGACATGCCCATAGTTGCTCAAATCTTCGTTTCAGTAAATCCTCAGGGTATAACAGCTGATGGTTCCGGTTCTATGTTGGTTCACTGCTCTTTTTGAAATATTTGCTAGGTGTTATCTACGGGCCACTTCTATCCTCACTCCCAATTCCCGCATTCTCGATATTGACTCATGCTCATTCATCTCATAATCCTCTGCTCGTGAGGACTCATGAAGAGCAATGAGTATGTCTGTTCGGTCCATAGGCTGACCATCTGTTGTGGTGGCGAGGCTAGCTAATTGGTCCGCCCGTTCCTTACCCTTCACCCCTCGCGTGTCCGGGGACAAAGATAAGCGTGAGTTTTCGTAGTGATGCCCGCATTTTAGCTCTCTCTAATGACTCCACCAATCCCCTACGTACATCACCTGTTTTGACTTTCTGAATAATATGCATAGAGTCATTTAGTATGCATCTTTCCGCTAGTCCTCGTCAATACATCTAGCAATCCCTCGCATTACTTATATCATCCCTTCTGGCCTCCATAGCCCTTACCACTAGACTCTTTCACATTCAGACACTACTAGATAACATTACATCACATCATACATCACACTAGAATAACGCTCACCACGACGCCTGGTACAATTGATCTTCGTCCACCATTAATTGCATACGCAATAACCTGTCTCGTTATTTTCTAATGTGTTTTCTCCAGAAACAGATTTTGATATCATAATGTTAGACTACCCAAACCTAAACATTACTATTATTAAACGATTCATTCCTGGACCTTTTTGACATCTGTACTCTGCTGTATAGTTTTAGACTATTCCAAAGGCCGATTCGTTGGCATTATGGTAGTTAGGAGACGCGCCGATTGATGTTCCACAACGGAGTGAATCGGTTATAACACAAGACCAGATTATGTAGGACTGATAAATAAGCTATAAGCTAACGGTACAACGTTTCAAAAATACTGCTGACTTCATCTTTGCTACAAGTTTTAGAATCTACAACAGTGACTCTTATCCTTTATCTTATAGAAGCGAAGTCACCCTGATAGCTCAGATTGCTTAAACGTGTCTCTAGTTGCGGCAGGTCAACTCGCCCAGAATCGCGGAGAATTCAGAGAACCCATAAGGAAGACCACGTTCATGTGAATATGTCACATGATGATGATGATGAAGTAACCCGCGACACCATTTTATGGAGGCAAAATCAGCGACCCTGATACATTTTTAAAAAGTACTTCAATAAGGCGAAAGATAATAAATAGAAAATGGATTTCTGGTATAATTCTACATAATTATAACTTGCGACATATTTAATGCAATGATTAAAGTTATAACGTACGACATTTTTAATGCAATGATTAAAGCTATAACTTACGACATATTTAATGCAATGATTAAAGTTATAACTCGTTAACAAGCTTCAATATTTGCGGATACGTTTTTGTAAATGCCAAAATCATGTCATTCTAAACATTTAATTAGTTTTGGCTTTTAGATGAAGAAGCATAAAAAATCCACTCTCACAAAGGAATGTAGAAGCAGAATGGCTTCAAATTTGTATGAAAATTGTTTTCAAGTCAACAATTTCTTTTAAAATTTGCGATTTCATCCGGTGAACCGTTTGCGATTCCATTTTGAGTGTTCAAATGTCGACAACTCCCTGAACGTGTGAGTATAAATGAAGTATAACATCGGTTCTCGTGTTATTTGAATGCAGTTTCGTAACAATAACATGGAGATTAATTTAGTGACCAGTTATGATACATTTATTGAATATTACCACGAAACTCTAGAGACCAGGGCATGATACGGGAGTTGCGACCTCACGGCAATTGTTGGTTACAAACAAAAATTTTGCTGAAAGTTCTTTTACATCAGTGGTTCTCATTGTGTGTCGTATGGTCCCTCTAGAGGGCCATGTCGCTATGGTGGGGAGGTGGGGGGGGGGGAATGAAATTGGAAAACCAATTTTTTAAAAACTTTTTGAAAACCAATATTCCATCTAGAGGAACGATTGAACATTAATTATTTTTACGAAATCTAATAAATTGTATGATAATAAGCCACGACAATATCTGATAATATTTTGCTTAGGTTCCAGGGGTCCGAAAAATAAAATGTCACAATAGTGAGTCAAAAACGAAACAAAATGTTCAGAATCAATATTTTATATCATGATATGGGCTTTCTCTTTCTATGAGTATTTGAATTCATATATCAAGCATTGAAACATTAACCCAAAATCTTGGGAAACCACAGCTCTTGACCGTCCACCTTGGCATTGTCAGATCAGTTGGGGTATTTAAAAATTCTAAAACTAGTACACTGCATGCAATTCAAAGGTGATAAAAACGAAAGGAGAAATTCGATATCTTTCTTTATCTTTCAAAACCATCATCATTCCTGTTCACATTGCAATATTTTTTCAATCCGAAACTGAAGTCCTCAACCATCTTTAGACAACAAAGCAAATCTGATTCATTTTTTTTTGTCGCCTCTATTCCATATTCATCTTCGCTTGCGAAGGAACTTTCTTATAGTTATAGTTTTTTTAATTAAACTAGTAAACACTTGTTGATTGTAGTGAATAAGTAAATATATGTTACAAATACCAAGAGCTACTTATAAACAAATTATAAGGCTCAATACGGAAATATGTGTACCCCGTATTTCCCCGTATTTGATTATTTCCTTTGCATCTGTTCATCTATCTACACGCTGAAACCCTTTGTTGCCTTTCGGCGTCAGGGGTAGAAGAGTTTTCTGGAGTCGGCCCTCTTGTGTGTTGCGTATATTGCAGAATTTGTCGCCTCTTTTATTTCAGTTGTCCATCGTTTTTGTGGTCGGCCTCTAGGTCTGCCTTCGCTGTATCTGTGTAGAACAGCATGCTGTGGTATGCTGTCTGATAGTAGTCTGCTGATGTGTGCAAACCATTTGATCTGTTGTCTCTTGATGTTTTATAAGATTGGGGTGGTGCCGGTTTTTTGTCGGATGTTGACAATGGAAACGTATTTATACATTTAAATATTTATTTTTTAGGGTTAGGGTTGGGATTAGTTAAATAACTAATAATATTCCTAAGTCATTCCTAACCCTAAATTAATAAATATTTAAATTTATAAATAAGTTTCCGGTGGCTGATGAACATAAGTAAGACAAATAATCAATTTCGGAGGTACACCTATTACCGTATTCTACCAATTATAATAACATGAATACGGACTAAAATGGTTGACGTTTCGGTCTGTGATCTTCATTTGAGCAAATATATCAACTATCAACCATTTGCGTCGTTATTCATTTTAATAGTAGTGGTATGTATTTGTAAAATATATTTACTAATTCACTATACTTACTTTGGTATTTGTTTTACTATGGACCATACTAGATTGTTGGATCTTCTCTGGTTTCTTTCTGCTAATTATAAATAAAAACTTGTTACGTCTTCTACGTTCATTTTCATGCTCCTGCAGATTAGCAGAATGTAGTCCGAAGAAAAGATTGCTTTGTATCATGGTTCACAGCTATGATGCAATGTCTGCGCCTTGTGATAATGCCAATCCTACTTTAGCATGATTTGTTACCAATAGTCCCTCTAATTTTCTTTATACGTGAGAAAATCTTAAAATGTCTCAGCAGTTTGAATACGTTTCATTGGCTGACGAAAATATAAATAGAAAATACAATGAAAATCGCAAAAATGGTCCGAGTGGTCTAAGGTAGTGATACTGCATACAGACCTGTATAACGAAGATCGTGATCTAGTTACTATGAAATATTCAGAAGGACCCATGTTCGGTGAAGGTAGAAAAGGAATGTCGCCATCGGTGCTAAGTAGAATTGACACTAGCCAGTTTCTGATTCACTGGCCCGGTCGCTGAGATGGTATGGGAAACTGTGTACTGTGATAGCTGATTCATAACTCAGTTGCCTTTATCTCCTGGGTAACATAATTAAAGAAAGTTAAATGCTCTGAAATGAGGAAAGACTGCTTTTTAAAAAAACAATCTGAAAGATATCTCACTTTAGCATGACAAAAACCGTTGTATTAATTTACCACAATTAATATACAAATGGGTTCCATGACCTTACTCTGCATTTTTTTAAACTACGATTATCCTAAAATATGAAATATTTGCCTGGTAAAACCATTTGAGGAAATCTCTACTGTTCTTCAAATTCTTACTTATTTAAAGATGTCAGCAGTAAACCTATATGAATATTTGCAGGCATGCTGTTGGCGCCACTACAGATCATATATAGAAAATCAACGAATTCTGAACTCCTTTGACAGGAGCTTGGAGCATGAGCAGATGAAGATCGATCTTAGCAACCTGAAAGGGTGGAAGCTTCTACAGATGAAGCTGTGGCTTATAATGGACTACCCAAGAACCTCCAAGTTTGCAATGGTCAGAAAAATGATTATTTATTTTTGTGCTAAGAAATAGTGCATAGTGGAACGCATTATATAGATTGTTTGTTTCTTTAGATTTCCAGGAATTTCAAGCAAGAGCTCTTTAATACTTGTCTACAATGAGGAACTTCATCCAAAATTTTATATCCAGAAGACTCCACTTCTCAGAGCTGTGCAATGCTCGGTAAACTACGGAATAAGTCTTCATTGTGCTATAAATAGCACACTGTTTTCATTATTAACTATCTGACGTCACAGATTTCCGTGTATTGCCAATGAAATTAATGGCTGCGTGACGTCACAACCCGACAATCGCTGAGAAAAGCTAGACACAGACGAACTTATTCATAACCGTTTCCTTTCCACTTTACATATTTAAAAAAAATTCTACTGATTTGTACTAAGCGATCAGTATTTCTGCGCGCTATACACGGAGCGAGGTGCGCGTAAACATTAGAAATATTATTTCTAATCCTAACCGTAATCTAAGTACTTAACCTTAAGCTTGCCGAATCACACAACAAAGATTAGGACATTCCTCAAAACTAGAACAAATGTCACAGTGAAGACTTATACCGTAGTTAAGCCCAATGCTCTTTCAGGAGACATACGCGATGTAGTAAAATATAATTGTATAGATGTGCCTCTCAACGTGGGTCATAGGACTAAAGAGACTTTCAGGATAGGGAGCCAAGTGGAAAAATTTTTAGATTGGGGGACGAGCACTGGATGATAATTATTGTGACAAATATTCAGAAAGATATATGACAAGAAACGTTAAAAAACCTTGCTGATCTCCACAGAAAGTCGACCAACGGGAGAAAAATTGATCTGCAAGGGGGAAACGCCAAATAGATGAAGAGTTTGACGAGTGGCACAGAAAAAGTGATACGGGGCTACCACAAGAAAACAACTTCACTATATAGGCATGTCATCTGCTAGAGTGTTGCTGCAGTATGGACATTGGTCTGATGGGACACTGGTCAGACCTTCATACCTTCCACATGCAGTAAATTGCAATGTAATATTATTTACTGCATAACTATCTACTTTCTGTATGTGCTTCTTCTTCTTCTGCGTTCAGCATCTGTGGTCATGCTATATTATCAGGCCTGTCGTCATGACGAAGTGCACTGTCTTCTCCAGGTCAGAGCGACTGCCCCATAGCTTTTGCCTCAAGTCTGTATCCTCTGGCCAGGTCTGCTGTCTCTGCTCTTTGTATGTTGGGCAGTCCTGAAGTATGTGTTCCAGGGTCTGGGTTCCGGATCCACATGGACATTCATCTGTGTATGAGTCTGTATGTGCTATTTTTTAACTATAATTGGTGATTTAATCAATATTTTTATTATTAAGGCTATCATTTAATTACATTTACACCTTGTCCTAAATTTCTAACACCCAATATTTGTATATATTTTCCTTAACTAAGAATGTATTATTACTGATTGAAGCATTTTCTGAAATATGTAAACGTTGTGTCATATAATCTGTAAGCATTCACTCAATCAGGTGCCATATTCTTTCCAGGGTCTGGTCTTCTATATGGATGTTCTGAACTCCTCACGATTCAGGGTGATTTAACCTGCCGCAACCAAGGGCACGTTTAGACAAACCAAGAGCACGTTTAGACAATCTCAGATGTCTCTTGTACATCGTCGTCTTGAGCGGCTCCTACCCTGTTACCAGCAACCATATTTTGCATTACTTATTTTTCCATGCCTCTGTGTCTCTATATATGTTTTTGTAAATATGCTTTCTTGTTATTATTTTGTTTAAGAGCCAACCCTCTTCGACGTTTAATGTTCTTATGACTTCCTGATTTGTATTTTAACGTTGTCCATGGTATTCTCAAAATCGTAAGCATATTCAGTCACTATTTACGGTGAAGATTAACAAGCTCTCAATTTCATGTTTATATCTGCAGTCACTATTCTCAAGCCTCCTTACAAATGTAGTTTTTAATCCATTTGTCTTGTGGTCACACGTTCTCAAGTCGATACCAGACCTTGATGTCTTGTTTACAAGTGTATTATTACGGAAGGCCATGCATTATTTCTTACAGCTACGGAGTTATGTCTCTTGGAATTCAGGATAATGCTCTTATAACATGCATAGAGAACATAAAACCGAGCACAATAATCTTGCTCTTCCATTTTTCTCTATTTGTCATCTAACTCGTATATTTTTATTTTTATTTTTTGTTGCATCTTTTCAATCAGTTTCTTAAAAATTCAAAAAAAGATTCTTCTAGAATTCAGTCAAATGTATAATTTTCCAGGCAATGGACACATTTCACAAGACGAAGAACATCCTATGTAATATAGCTATCAATTGAGGTGAAAACAGAGTTCTTGGAAGTTATATAGAACCAATTCAGATGTATGGAAGTTAATCGTCGACAATTAGCAGACAGGTGAAAAATTATATTGAGGCAACAGACATGTGGTTTTATAGGATAATGTTAAGAACTCCATGGGCAGATTAAGAAGCGTAATGAAGATATTTTGAAACATTTTGAGTCAAAAAGGAAACTGCTCTTCACCAGCATCAGAAAGAGACGGCCCACACCTTTTTGACACAATGTGGGAAGAGAAAAGATAGAACATATCGTGACAACAGGCAAATTGTAGAGCAAGAAGAGTATGGAAACACCAAGACTGGAAATGCTAGACAAACTGGCATTGCAGCATGGGAGAATATCGGTATCTAAAATGATTGACAACACACACAACAGAGGTCTATGGAAAGATATAATTATAATCAACACAATACGACATGGACCATAAGGAGAAGATTCTAATATCGCCTGTATGTTGTGGAGTGCGAAACGGCAAAAAGAAATATCAATACTGTAATATGCCATGCATGCACTAAGATGCGACTGGGGAAGCTTAGAATGGAAGTTGACCGCACCATCGTATAGATAGTCTGAGTGACCCAGGACTCACGATAAAGTTGTATGAATCAGGCAGAAAAGAGCAAATATCGCAGCTAAGATATAAACCATGACAATTCATTCGATTCTCCAGACTACATCCTGTTAATCTGCAGGAGTTCCAAAACGTAAGCAGAAGGAAGATGACAAGCCTATAAGTATCACCCAAAAAAATACAATTAAAATAATAACTGGACGTGTCTCAAAATCATGAGAATCTGAAAACTCATTACATACAGAATATTCTTGTATATAATTATTGTGTTCGTGTGTTAATTCAATACTAACTATTATCATTCTCATTTACAGTTGTACGGTGTAGCATCATTTCTCTTCGTGACAGCTTCGATCGCAGGCTTCTGCTTGGAAACATTACCAGAGCTCAGACCGGAAATCATTCACAACTCGTCAGATTCTGTTATCTGTAAAGGTGACGGTGCCAAATTTAGTGTTGAGGCTTCCAACGAAGCTCTCAACATTCTAGACTCAATTTGTACAGTGTTCTTTTCTTTGGAACTTTTGATGAGGTTTCTTATATCTCCTTGGAAAATAAAATTTGTCAGAAGTATCATGAATATCATAGACTTGTTGGCGCTGGTACCGCTGTATGTACAAATAATATTCGAACATTCTCATCTTCAGTCTTGCTATTTGAGCGAGCGTTTTGTTATAGAAATTATGTTTATTTTAAGGATTTTTCGAATGTTTCGTATCTTCCACCTGGTCAAACATTACCAGGCTCTGAAAGTTCTGGTCTATGCTCTTAGGGCTAGCCTGCAAGAGCTCATGATGCTATTCATCTTCCTACTAATCGCTACACTTATATTTGCTACTGTCATCTACTACGCAGAACGCACTTCTAGTGAAGAAAACGGCACGAATTTTACAACAATCCCCATCGGTTTCTGGTGGGCAATTACCACTATGACAACGGTAGGATATGGTGACATCACGCCTAAGACTCCAGTTGGTTATATTGTAGGTACGGGCTGTGCTGTTTGCGGTGTGCTTCTAGTGGCTCTTACATTCCCAGTTATTTCCAATAACTTTACATTATTCTACGAACATGTTCGTTCTCGATCACTTTCTCCTCGAGTAAGAGAAGCAGGGGTCGTTGAAGCTGAAACAGATGAAGAAAACGAAGGCACGTTTCCTGCGGATCAACCACCAAATTACGGTTCCATATCCCTAATGATGCATAATCTACCGTCCGGCGCAAACACCGCAGAAAACGGTACGTGTGGCCTCAATACGATTATGAATGGAAAGACTAAGATTTATGAGCATGATAAGGACAGCGAGATCAGAAAGACATGTTATGTTCCGCTGGCCAAATTTAGTGACACTTCCTCTATGATGGATATCATATTCCAAGAAGCAACTGATGAACTATGGACTGCTGAAGCACCGTCTGATAAATGAACTGTTTTCTCGATTGTAATCTTAATCCCCTTTATGGATTATATTTTCGGTACTTGTCCTGAATTCACCCTGACATTGGAAAATTTACTTGTTATTTCTTTTTAGTTACATCAATATGTCTGGACTTTTGGTTGGGCTAGACTTATGGTCATGATACATTGTGGTATGGTGATCTATAAGCACCCGTTGAAATCATTAAAGGGAAACAACAATGCTCTTCGTGGAAGATAGATAGAGGACAAGTACCAGGTTTAAGATCTAGAATAATATAACTCGTTAAGCTTTGTCTTTATATATGCATGTTTAATATTTTTCATGTTACACAAATCATTTCATTTGTTGTTAACTATTACAATTTTTTTTATATATCAAAATTTATATTAATTCTTGACAAGTTTTTACTCTACTCTTTAAATATAATTTATGTGTGGATTTTTGTATAGAAAAACATAAGTACAATGAAGACGTTTACTTTTTTTCACCTTCAAACCGTGTGGCTCTGATATCTATCAATATTTGGTACTATCATACCACAACAAAAATATCAATTTATTAAGTATTGAATAATCAATGTGGACTTGCACGCGCTATTTAGAATGTTGAGTCATGAGCATTCTTTTCTTATCACAAATTATTCTTTTATTTTTTTTTAGATATAATTATATTTTATATTTAATTATACACCGTTAATTATTTTATTTATTAATTATCAAGTGATCCGTATACGTTATCTTCAATTTTTTACTGTTGGGAAATTCCGTGGCGTAAAGTGAGTAGATTATAAAATATTTGATTTCTATTGACGAGGTCGCGGGATCGATACAGTCGTGTTTATAAGTGCATTATTTTCGGAAACCCTTGGGGTTATCACACGAAGCTAATGCTCTGCGTATGCCTTTTAAATTTTTGATTCACTCACTATACGTTATTTGTAATTGTTCACAATGCACCGTATGTTATTGTTAGTTCACTATGCGTCATGTGTAATAGTTCACTATAAGCTACGTTATCTGTAATTATTAATGTATCTGTAATTCAGCTATAGTTCGCTACACTGCCATATGTAATTTCTCACTATACGTCATCTGAAAATGTTGACAACAATCATTAAATGTGTACTACATATTATTTTCAAGTTATTTGTCACACTTAATCTTCAAGATTCACTAAACCATTTTGTTTACTCTGCTGAAATTTTAGGCTCAAATAGTTGCACTTTTTCAACTATTCCTTATTTCCAATTATTTATTTTATTTTATCGTTCAGTAATTTACTACCAAAAAAAAACTCTTCATGTATGCGACCTGGCGACTGCGATGACACATATTTCTTCATTTCCACTCTCTGTAAAAAAAAAAATCCCGACACTTCATAGCAGGGAAACATTCATTAACGTAAGTTGCTTTAAAGTCTTTGCTATATTAGTAATCTATTGATATGGAGCGCTGTAGATTAGTTAATAATCTATATATCCCCTATTTTTGTACAAACACAACAATCCGGGTTGTAATTTCCTGCTTAACACGACCACTCCTCCAGTCGACTCAGCTGTAAATGACTTCGTAAATGACATGAAGATTTATCTTCATGTACATCAAAATTTCTCTTCATACACGATGGCAGGTTGCTGCCATGGGGCCTATCTTTACCTTTTTTGTATTGACACAGAGACGAATTCGAAATCCATAATGTCATCTAACATCCATGGACATCGAATGCAAGAACAACAACATGAAGATAAGCATAGATAAACAGAAACCATGGCAATAGGAAGGGATACTCACAATCTAAATATATCAGTGGAAAATCACGTCATTAAACAAACTAACACCTTCAAATAATTAGGCGTAAAATTCTCTTCAGATGGAAAGATGGACACCGAAATAGACATTCGTTGTATCAAAAGCGAATCAAATACTGGGTCAATTATCCTGTTTATTGCAACACAAAATGCTACCAATGTCAACAACAAAAATCCTATCCAATGTATCTTCATTCCAACCCTGTGCTACCAATGTCAAACATGGTCCTTAACAACAAAACATAAGAGACCACTGGTTACAACAGACATGAGATGTCTGAGAAAAGCCACAGGGGTGATCAGAAGACACAGAATTAGAAACGATGTCATAAGAGAAAGAGTGGGTGTCATATCAATTCTACAATACATTCAAAACCAACAGATACAATGGTTTGGTCATCTGGAAAGAATGATGTGTGATTCATTAGTTTATAAAGTATATATAAAGAGAGGAGAAGCAGAAAGAAGAGCCAAGGTTAGACATAGAGTACGCTGGATCGACAACATCAAAGAGACATTACACGAACACCAAATAACATTATCTGAAGCTGCCAGCAAAGCAAGAACGAGAACATTGTATCTCCCTCGACACTCGTAAAGGGTAAAAAAGGAAGGAAAGAAGAAGAACGCCAACGTGAAACAAGCTAAATAAATAAATATTTAGGCAGCATTTTTTCCGAAAAGTAAAGACTAGACAGAGAAATAGAAACAAAGTGTCAGAAAGCAAACACGGTGACCTACCAACTTTCACTATTACTTCTTCACGCAAAAGTCAAGATAGAAATCAAGACAGATGATATCTACAATTTTTATACCAACACTCTGCTCCCAATGACAAACATGGTCAGTCTTTAACAGCCTCGTAGATGAGAATAATCATTACATGTGAAATAAAGTGTCTAAGAAAATATGCAATGGTTACTAAACTTGATCAAATAAGAAATTAGGAAAAGAGTTGGTAAAATATCATGTATTGAACAAATTGAAAGACAGCAAGTAAAATGGTTCGGTCACCTTATGAGAATAAACCCAAACTAAATACCAATTAGGGCATATAACAAAATAATAACGGCGCATAAGGTCAAAGGAAGACCAAGAAAATGGTGGATATAAAACATCAAGATAGCCTTGAACAGACATGGAATAAATGCAACCAAGGCGACACATCTGGCATTGGAGCGACAACTTAAGCTAACACCCCCCACGCTTAACGACAAGTATCGATAAGATCAACCATCATTCACCTGGGGATAGACAATAGACAGTGGTTTTTTTTAAGAAGCATTAACCCCTATATATCAACTAGATTGAATCAAAGGACATGAGTCCATGGACCGTTGGATCATTAACCAACCAAATAACCATCAAATAGATGTTGTATTTTGAAAGAACACTAATCCCTATATATATCAACTAGATGTTTTCTGTTAAAAGAAGCAGTAATATATACATCAACTAGATGTTTTTTGTGTGAAGGAAGCAGTAATATATACATCAACTAGATGTTTTTTTGGTGAAGGAAGCAGTAATATATACATCAACTAGATGTTTTCTGTTGAAAGAAATACTAATATACGAATCTATATATCAACTAGATGTTTTCTTGTGAAAGAAGCAGTAATATATACATCAACTATATGTTTTATGTTGAAAGAAATACTAATATACGAATCTATGTATCAACTAGATGTTTTCTTGTGAAAGAAGCAGTAATATATACATCAACTAGATGTTTTCTGTTGAAAGAAATACTAATATACGAATCTATATATCAACTAGATGTTTTCTTGTGAAAGAAGCAGTAATATATACATCAACTAGATGTTTTCTGTTGAAAGAAATACTAATATACGAATCTATATATCAACTAGATGTTTTCTTGTGAAGGAAGCAGTAATATATACATCAACTAGATGTTTTCTTGTGAAAGAAGCAGTAATATATACATGAACTAGATGTTTTCTTGTGAAAGAAGCATTAATATATACATCAACTAGATGTTTTCTTGTGAAAGAAGCAGTAATATATACATCAACTAGATGTTTTCTGTTGAAAAAAGCACTGTGATGAAGAATCATCACAGCAGCTAGATGTTTTATTTTGCGTTCCTTCTCGAACTCCTGCTAGATCAATCAATCAATCAAGTGTCATGTAAGTGGCGTAGGCGATCATGCTTCTCCATAACTCTTTGTCTCTTGTGATGTTAATAAGTTCAGTTGGTGACTTATTTTTGTATCACAGTGACAACCCATCCAGAAATTTCTCTTTTTGTCTTCCTATGTCTTTTCTCTCCTTCATCTTTCCGGTAGTTATTAAATGTTCAAGTTTCATCACACGTTTCTCATCACACACCCTAAAAATCTTGATTGTCTGTTTCTAATTTACGCTATAATGTGTTGTTTTACTCCAGCATCTCTGAGAACTACATTAGTTTTCTTGGCTGTCCATGGAATTTTCATCATTCTTTCTTAAAAGCCACATCTAAGTTGCCTCCAGCTTATCTTGGACACTTTTGTTTATTGTCCATGCTTCTCTTCAATAAAGAAAGGTTGGCTCAATATAGCATCCTAGCACTCGAACACGCGTATGCATTGATATTATTCCACTGCATAGAAAGTTTCTCATTTTTGAAATGTTGATTTGGCATGTGCTATCCTGTTCTTTATCTCATTGGAGCACCGGTAATCTGATGTTAAAATGGTGCCATGATGCTTGACTTTATCCGCTTGAGTTAATGTTGCATCATTGATACTGCATTTTGGCGGTGTGTATTTCTTTGAAACAACCATTATTTATCTTTTCTTCTTGTTTAGACTGAGATCTTTGTTTTCACTTATTTGTACTGCCGTGTCTAAACGAGCTTGAAGTTCTTGTTCGCTCCTTACAATCAGAACTGTATCGTCAGCATATCATAGATTATTCAGATTGCAAACTTCAACTGCTATTCCTGGCATGCTTTATGTGCTTCGCATAATTCCTCTGTATACAGGGAGGAAAGATCTGATGACATTACACATCCTTGTCTGACGCCTATCTCTATATTTTGAAATTCTCCTACATTTAACCCTCATCTCAGCTGTTTGTTTCCAACACATATTTCTTACTATCTTTAGATCTAACCATCAACATTGAGTGTTTCTAACATTTTTTATCATTTCTGAATACTTCACCTTGTCAAATTCTTTACCATAATCTATGAAGCACAGAGGGCGACAACGTGAGAAAATATTAGACAGTTTGACAACCTGGCATGGCAAAGAAACAACAACGACTTTGATACATAATACTGTGGACAGAGAGCTGTGGAGAGCCATGTCCGCCTACGCCACCCGGCATGGCACCTGATGATGATGATGATGATGATGAAGCACATGTACATGTCATTTAGTACTTCTATTTCCCTCTCCATCAATGTTCGTATTATATATATATAGAGCATTTCTCTTGCGTTTTCCTTCCTCAAATCAACATTGCTCTTCTGCAATTTCTGGTTTTAATTTTCCTCTTATTGGTCTAATGATTGTACGAAGTATGATCTTGGTCATTTGGCTCATTATGCTTCTTGTTCGATTGTTTTCGCATTCTACTGCACCAGGTTTCTTCGGTAAAGCAATTTCCTGTTAGCCGATTATATTTCGGATTACGAACTACAACTTATCATGGTTTGAAGATTTGCTACAATATATGTGACTTTCTGGCTAACTTTCAAATATTTAAATATTTAGCATAGCTTTTCGATTAACTAGACTTGATATGTCAGATATTGCCTGTTATTTATACCAGGAAGAGACCGTGGACTTTGTAATGTACATACCTAAAGATTTATACAAGAGTAATTTACATGGACGCAAAACTAGCAGACGTAAGATAAGGATCTTACATGGCAATGGTAAAAAGTAACAAGCCGCTCATTCAGGCCATGGAAAAGTATTGGGTAATATGATGTTACAACTGAAGTTTTAATTTTTCCACTGCATACCTAAAGGAGATGGGATGGAGGTACGCCTGTCGCCTTTGCTTTCCTAGACCGAATGCCCATTTCTTTAGGATAAGTTGGACTACGAACAATTTATTACATAATGATTTCTTCCAGTTGAACCATGGACCAGCCGACTAGACAGACAGTGCTCTTGTTAGTGATTAGTACCATATGTCATTGTGTACAATTAATTCAACTTCGCAACACAACTTCAAACGTCAGTGAGTCGCAACAGTAACCGTATAAAATATTCCCAGACAAAATATATCGAACAAAATATCTCCAGACACTGCACAAATCTAACGTATCGACACAACTAATGGTAATCAAGTGTTCACATATACTCTTACCATGGATGTATGTATTGATCTATACCGCACAACTCGAGTGTTACTCATTGTTTAACCAGTGTATTAGATCTGATCTTTGATTGTAAAAACAGAAAACAGCAACGATTGTTCGGTAAAGCTGAAACAAAGAAATAGGGTTCGCAAACTCATAAATGTCGGCTGGGTAGTATGTGCTGCTGTTGTAATTTCTGCATTTTACGTTATATTATAAAGTTGTGATTTAACTACCTTTTTATTCTAAGTACATTTCTTTCGATAATGGTTACGACGTTATATTTTATTATTTATATTTTCATTTGTTGTCTCTGTTCCGCTGAGTATTTGTTTCTTGATAGAGGCCCTGTTGTGTAAAAATTGTGAATGTTTGTATCAGTTATTACAATTTATTTTTATTATTTCTCATTAAATTTAGTTTACTGCACCATATTATGTGTATATTATTTGTGGTTTCTTTCTGTATGTGTTAGAGATCGCGCTGTAACCATGTGACTTTCTGATACAACACTGCGACAGGATTAGCAAACCGTCAGTGAGAACAAGATGGCTCGTAGTAAAATGGAGCGTTTTCTGAAAACGACTACTAGTAATATCCCACAAACGTAAACTTGTGACAGCAGAAATGGCATGCTTACGCAGAATCATAGGAATATCGCTAAGAGGCATAGTGAGGAATGAGGACATTAGACGAAGAACCGGCATCACCCCAATCTTGGAATATATTAAGAGACAACATATCAAATGGTCTGCACACATCAGCAGACTACACTAAGCTATGCTACACAGATAAAGCGAAGGCAGACCTAGAGGCCGACCACGAAAACGATGGACCACCGAAATAAAAGAGGCGACAAATTCCACAATATACTCAGCACACTCTAGGGTGATCTCCAGAAAACTCTTCTACCCCTGACGCTGAAAGGCAACAAAGGGTTTAGTGGATAGATAGATATATAGCACCATATTATTAATTATCTTTATTCATATTACTTTCCGTTTGTATTACTGTTGACTTTGCTTTTGTTGTCGAATGCTCTCTGGAATCTTAGTTATTAGATACCAGTTTACTAGGAGAAGGCAGGGTAGTATGTGCCTGTCGTTGTAGGTAGTAAAGTAGTGCCTGTAGATCAATAAATACATCTATGGTCAGAGCATATTTGGACATTTGATTACCGTTAGTTGTGTGGATAATTAGATTTCTTAGATTTGTGCAGTGTCTGGAGATATTTTGTCTGGACTTATTTTATTTTGAAATATTTTGTCTGGGGATATTTTGTCTGGGGATATTTTGTCCGAGATATTTTGTCTGGATTTATTTTATTTTGAAATATTTTTCCTGGGGATATTTTGTCTGGGGATATGTTTGTCTGGGGATATTTTGTGTGGACTTATTTTATTTTGAAATATTTTGTCTGGGGATATTTTGTCTGGGGATATGTTTGTCTGGGGATATTTTGTCTGGGAATATTTTGTCTGGGGATGTGTTTGTCTGGGGATATTTTGTCTGGGGATATGTTTGTCTGGGGATATGTTTGTCTGGGGACATTTATTTGGGGATATTTTGTCTGGGGATATGTTTGTCTTGGGATATTTTGTCTGGGGATATTTTGTCTGGGGATATGTTTGTCTGGGGATATTTTGTCCGAGATATTTTGTCTGGACTTATTTTATTTTGAAATATTTTGTCTGGGGATATTTTGTCTGGGGATATTTTGTGTGGGGATATGTTTGCCTGGGGATATTTTGTCTGGGGATATGTTTGTCTGGGGATATTTTGTGTGGGGATATTTTGTCCGAGATATTTTGTCTGGACTTATTTTATTTTGAAATATTTTGTCTGGGGATATTTTGTTTGGTGATATTTTGTGTGGGGTTATTTTGTCCGAGATATTTTGTCTGGACTTATTTTATTTTGAAATATTTTGTCTGGGGATATTTTGTCTTGGGATATTTTGTTTGGTGGTATTTTGTGTGGGGTTATTTTGTCCGAGATATTTTGTCTGGACTTATTTTATTTTGAAATATTTTGCCTGAGGATATTTTGTCTTGCGATATGTTTGTCTGGGGATATTTTGTGTGGGGGGTTCAAACCCCCAACACCCTCACATCAACGTGTTTTAATGTCGCAAATTAGTTATATAAGGAACTACAAGATAAACAGTTCAATAAACTAGAAACATGCATCTGTTCATTAAAAATGCGCAACAGAAAATCGTAAATAAGCTGTCAACAAAAAAATGCCGATAATGAATATTTATATGTGATATAGCTGGCTGTGACAAATAACTATCAAGGTTATCGAATAATGTCTGTGAGTTGTTATTCGGGTCACAATGCAGTGATATATTTATGTGAAAGTGACGTTTGGTTACTGTCCTTCGTGTGGAGTATAAATATACGGCAGTTAAATAATTGCTTATGATGAAGGGTGAAATAAATACAGGCATAGTGAGCATCTGTGGATAAGTTAATAATATCTTCAGCGGCAAAATGTTTAAGCATGCTTTACTGTGATTAGCTTTGGTGTTGGTGTCCATTGACTGCAAAGTGCCGGGAACCAGTTCTCTCGTACGGTTGGCTTACAAGCGATATTGTTACGGGCGTCCACAGTTCAGGGGAATTGGTAAAAACAGTTAACTTATTAGTTAACATAGCCGATGTCGCAAGTGTCAGGTCAAAAGTCCAAAAAATGGTGACGTATTTGAGTTTTCTGGACAATATCCTGCTCGTACTCGCGTTAGATCATTTTTTGATACAAAAGAAATCATGTGGGAGTTTGAGACGAACTCCCCAGAAAATTACGGGCATAAGAAGAATGTGAACTACCTGAAGTTTCGAAATGTCAGCTTGTTCTCATTAATTCAGAAAAAAGCAGACGAAATTTGAGCAACCTCGGTTAAGATGACACAAATTCGCCTCGCAACTTGAGACACTTTTTGATTTGTTTTTAAGTAATTCATCCATGCTTCCGAAGCATTGCTCATTTATCCATGTTACATCTGAAACAACCATGTTTCTATGTATGTTATTTATGTTTGTAACCACACACCACATAGGCCGTATTGATCCGTGCAACAGAGAGGGTTTATTGTTCTATGTTTGTGTTCCTCCGGGAATCTACATACCTAGGAAATGTATCTGTTGTTGATGTCTATGTCTTGATATTCTTCTTCTATATTCATTCTCAAACTCCTACATATTTAGGATGTAGTCCGGAGAACGGAACGCGCTATGTCATGATTTACAGCATGTCTACGGTATCTACGCCTTTTGCATGACATATCCTATTTCAGAATGGTTTCTGAGTCACTTTGGCCATTTATGGATGAGACAGCCAACTCCAACAACAAAACCTCCTTAGTCGCCTCTTACTAAATGCATGGCAGGTAACTGTCACTTAATTTTGCACCTTTTTCTAGCCTCGGAAACAAACGCACAGGCTTGGTCATGATCTACCGTTTCATATTCGCAGTGAGGAGAACATACACTTTGAACATAGTGACTACATTCACATCTTTTTTTAAGGGTGAAGTTTAATCGATTTCGTAAAACATATTGATTCAAGTTGCGTAACGAATTGATGACTGCTAAACGGACCCGGTTCAAAGCTCAAATGCAATTTTCTTTCTTTTTTAATAATTATGTTATTCTTCCTACTAATATTACTCATGTATTATTTTCCCTGTTTCGTGTTAATTTGCTGCTCTATGCCGGTTTATCATCCCACTCTTTAGAACATAATTTATTGACCTATTTAAGAAATATTGACCTATGTAAGAAACACATTTAGTCACCTAGTTCGGTGTATACTAGCGTTTTGTTTTTATGCGAACTATTTTTTTTATGTCTTCAGATTAGCTCAGACAACATGGTATTCTGATCGTCCTACCAGGTATGGAATAGGACCAACTTATAAACAAAAACAAAAAGGACAAGAACATTTCTTGCGTACATTTGAAGGATGTGATTATGGAATTTACACTGGTGGATAGAAACCTTAATTTCTCGGGGGGTTTTTTTTTTAGCTAATATATTGTTAATGCCATAAAAATATGTTGATAGAGTAGTATTATTATTTGAGCAGACTTCGCATGATTGTATATTGTATTGTAGTCAATGATCTGTATGCAGGACATACTGCGTGGCTATTTATTTTTTCACTTAGAATCACAATGCACATAATATATCAGTCCGTGTATTCATATTTATAGTAGATGCAATTTTTATACTTCATTCCTCTACCAAATATAATGTTCTGCTTTTGTATTTCTTCCAAGCCATATGTGTTCACGTTCATTCACTTGCACTTTCGTGGCACATGCGCATGCTGTATTGTGCACTCACGCTCTTTTAAAGTATTATTTCCTCTTGACACCCAATTATGAAATCAAATATTTCTCATTTACTATTCGTGACCATTCGAGAGTAACAGACCTATAACGTTCATCATTGCGAGTCACTGTCAGAGGATTTGTTTACAGAGTGAATTTACATAGTTATGTCACCGTGCTTTTAATTGGTTGTCGACACACAGTATACGGAAAGTGACCAATAAAAAGTTTGGAGCAACCTCTGTACGATGATCCTATTCTGTGAAAAAGTGACGTCACGATTAAATGACGCACGTAATAAAACACGTGTATTAAATAATGTCGTTTTTTTCTGCACAAAATTGAAGCTTTTGACACACAATAGAAATAGACTAGAGCACTTATTGACAAACGGAAAAAGTTGTTCGGAATAAATATAAAGAATGACGAAGGAAGAACATTTTGAGGGTTTTACATTGTTCTTTGTTGGAGTGTCAGCAGCAGAATTAATCGTCGGTATTAGCGACAGATAATTGTTTAGATCCATGCTGGCATATGCCAGTAGACTCTAAATGGTTGAGACTTTAACAGCAGATTTATAGAGAAGAATCCAGGCGTTTGAAAACAAATGTTATAGACGTATGTTCGGTATCTGTTATCGAGAACATAAGACCAATGTTTTTGTACATGATAAAATTAAATTATTAGCTGGGTAACAAGAACCACTGTTGACAATCGTGAAACTTAGTAAACTCCGATGGTACGGGCACGTGATGAGACATTCCTCGATGACAAAAATGTTTCTTGAAGGTGCAGTAGAGGGAGTAAGAAGACGAGGTGGGAAGAAGAAGACATGGCTGGATAATATTAAAGAATGGACAGCATGTGAAGTTTCCAAACTCATCGTGATGATAGAGGATAGAGACGCGTGGAGATCTTTCTGCACTAAATGTCTCATTATGACACCGCTACGACTCTGACGGGCTATGGGTTTATTATTATTATTATTATTATTATTATTATTATTATTTATTATAATTATCATAATAATAATTATTATTATTACTATTATTATTACTATTTTGTCAGTAGACATAGTCCATATAGAGACAAGGCATTTGAGTGGCTACGCACACAGAAACTAACGCAGGTCTGCATCTTGAGTGACTCTATGAGTATGATTAAGAAGGTACAAGTGGGTCTCGTTCGCGAACAGTGGATTGAGGCCTTGAGAAATGCGAGCTTGAAAGCGGTTACATTTATTTTCGTGCCGGGACATGTGTGCGTTCGAGGCAATGAAATAGCGGATCAACTGGCATCGTGTGCGATTGTGGCAAAGGGCGATGGGGCAATGGATCGCGCTGACGTTTTGAACTCCTTAAGAGATATAACACGCGAGAGTGAGACTAATGTGGATGATGATTCCTTTTCAATGGCTAGGATTAAAGATCAGGGATTGAGATGCGGTGTTGCTAGAGGTGAACATTTTGGAGGGCGCAGAAGAATGATGGTCAACCAGCATAGGACCGGTACTGTCAGCAGAAGTGTGATGGCGGATACACTCAAGGAGAGATCGGAGCAACTATGGATGTGTCCAGTGTGCAGTGACGATGATCCGACGACTAACTAACTAACTAACATATAGAGACGACTGTATTTAGACTACTGCATACTCATCAATGTATGTGGTTAGTCTTGAAAGGCCGAAATGCGTAAATTATTGATTCTATTGTAGTTGAGTTACTCCATATGTAATATGTCTCGAAACCTTAAGGTACACCGCCTGCTGCGTACTCCTCATAGTAAGTAATTACGTAGCTGCAAGCGATAACCCCAATGAATACTGGGAAAAAAATCAATTTTTCAAACAAGACCTTGTGAACAGACTAGAAGCAGCGAAATCTTCAACACAAAGCGTTTGTATTAGTATATACGGATGGGAAGCGCGGTATGTAACAACTGTTTCTTTACACGTAACATATTCAGTATTTGGAAATTATGTATTCTAAAGAATTTGCTCAATTATTATCAAGATGTGTTTCATTTTTTTAAAAACCTGCGTAAAGTTTTCAAGTAACACCTATACAGACCAGAGTTGGGCAACCCAAAGTGCGATAGTTATGTCACTATACAGACCAGAGTTGGGCAACGCAAAGTGCGATAGTTATGTCACTATACAGACCAAAGTTGGGTAACCCAAAGTTCGATAGTTATGTCACTATACAGACCAAAGTTGGGTAACCCAAAGTGCGATAGTTATGTCACTATACAGACAAGAATTGGGCAACGCAAAGTGCGATAGTTATGTCACATCTATGCGGAATTGAATAAAACTCAACTGTCATATTACTCCATACCATAACTATGTTAACAATGTCAAACGTAGACACTAACAACAGAATCCAAAAGAAAACAGCAGAAATGACTTGTCTACGTGGAATCCTTGTAGTAACAATAAGAGACAGAATCAGAAACGAAAACATCAGAAGACTAACAAACAGAATGTCAATCCCGGATTACATCAGAACAATAGATTAAGTGGTTTGTGCATGTTTCTATACTACATCAGACAGTGTCCCTAAAAAAAAAAGCATTACTAAACAGACACGATGGATACAAAGCCAGGGGCAGACCTTAAAAACTATGGATTACAAAATAAAAGAGTCAACGAAAACAAATATATATTTAGTGCACAAAAAAAGCTATCTCCAGAGAACGTTTCTACCCCACACACTGCAATGCATAAAGGGGTATAAAGCGAAAAGAAATAAAGAATATTATTCTTGGAATATTAATAGTAGATCATTTTAAAACTTACAAGAGATATAGAGAACGATGAAAGGGAAAAAATACGATAGTCCCTGAAGGCTTGACCTGGTTCCTAGCTAGAAGACAGTAGACACAATGCTGTGGTGGCCTCTGAATGATTTACAATTCAAGATTAGTATTCGCAGAAATTGTGAACTTCTCCTAATTTTACTTGTGTAATGATTGATTATCCAGTGCTCTCTTTGAAATTCAGCATCCGACACTCATATGAAACATTAAGAGACTGCAGGTTTTCGTAAGTAAGGGACTGCATAGAGCCGATGATTTACTGTAGTTTAACAAAATTGCAACTTCCCAACAATATAATGTTGGGTCAAAGGGAATGAGCCCATGGACCGCTGGATCAGCAACCAGCTAAAATTACAAACAAGTGCTCATTTACAATAAAAATACTGGAATAATATAGAAAACTAAAAGATGGAAGTGGCAGTGAATGGTTACATATTAATAAAACTCTTGACAAGAATCCACAGAAAATAACCAACAATGAACCCATCATAAAAGATTTGGACTACAAAACATTTGGAGGATGGATATTGAAGCATATTTGAGAAGACATAGCAGCAAGTGCAGAAAGTAATGGTAACCTATCTAACGTAAATATTGCGCAGTAAAATAAATACATCCAAAAACTTCTGAATAATCGCAAAGAATTTTTTTTAATTAACCATTGTTTTGATGTAGCAGCTGAAATAGTGTGACATAGGTGGATGTTGCTGATTGGTGAAGATTGGTACTGTTTAAATATTTAGCTTATGTAGTGATACAATAATAAGACTCATTACCCGTCAGGCCCGTAGGGGTACCACACTGGAGATATCAGCCATCCAAACTTCTCTATCCTCAGTCATCGGAGGAGTGTAGAAAAACATCATGCACAGACCAGTCCTTGATGTTATCACTCCAGGATTTTCTCTATCCTAATATCATCGCACTCTCGAATGTTCCTTCCAAAAAAGATTTTTTAAGTGTGTTGTGTCTGTTACATCTCCAATCTAAACAAGTTATCGTCATTTCACCACCACCATAAGCAAAAGTGGTTCTTGATAACTTGCAAGTCTGTTTATTTGCTGCCGGGCGAATATGTTTGTCTTGTGTTTATATAACTAATTATTATGTATACATCACTAAGTAGTATTAGTACACCGGAGAAGAAGAATTTATCACCCACTGATTTATATTTGAGTGTTCTGATATTACGGCTGAGTATGTAAATTAAAAGAATGTCTTCAATATTAACTGTGATACCATAGTGTTTTTGCATTTGCAATAATTAGAGTATGGGAAAGAAAAAGAATGGATGTTTTGTGAAAATAACTATTTCAATGTATAAATGTATAAGGAACTTTGCTGAAACGTTGTTAATTTATTTGCACAATACTTAGACAGTTGTTTTAACAATTATTGTGCTACTTTTACATTTTTTATTGGTAACACCTTACTTCACCTAATCGTTTTTATACTGCTTGTAGCCAGCACGTAATGAGAGCAACCACTCTGAACATCAATCGTTGTCTGCATACAAAGTTTGAGGATTTATTCAATAAATTCGTCAAAACCATTGGGTCCCCTAGTGTGTTTAAACATCTTCTGATTTGTATACCACATGCAAAGATTTATCTCTATCATTGGATATGTTTCCACCCTAACGTCATGTATGTTCTTACCCAAACTCCATATATCTGAGAATGTATCAATGCTCCTTAAAAGAGCACATAAACAATTTATATTATATTTTTGTACTATTTCTACATCATTATATTATATTAATATATTAATATAGTAACATCTCTTTATCTTTCATTGTCTCGGTACAATACGGGAAGATGAGCTCACATAATTTAGCAAAAAGAACTAGGGGTAGATAAGCAGTGTTGGCATAAATATTACATGTATTATTTTAATAGAGTAGATATATTTAAAAGTTGGAATGTAGGCTCATCTGCCCGTATTGTACCATTGTCTCTCTTCTCCGTGTGTTTCTAAAGATTTAATAGATAATGAGAATCATATGAAATGAGGTTTACGTGTTTCCAAGGACAGAAACTGATCCGTTTCCGTGGTCTATGCATTCAATGATGTGTTAGTAACCTTTTGGCGCAATAGCTTGATTGACTGAATACTTGTTTATAACATTAGAATGAGGGTGCCAGAGCTATGGCTATTTGAGATATTATTACATTGTGTTATTTTAAACATTAATATTAGGTCTGTATTGTATAATTTATTGTGCATTAATGACTTTTCATTATGTCCAAGATATATATCGCTGTCTCATTTATTAGTTATAATTACTATTACCGCCATCCAGAGAAGTCACAAGGGAGATAATAATAGCCAGACCCAACCTTAAGACCCAATTTACTGCTTCTGTGCTGTTTCAAATCTCCATTATTCTAGCAGTCTATCTTGGTCTTTATAATCCGGATTATAAAGTGTCAGCTTGTCATAATGGTTTAGTTTTATTTTCTTCACATTTTTCTCTCACTTCGTTCATAAGATATTACGGTACAATAGTCGCAGTTCAACCCCCATATTTTGTGGGGGGGGGGGGGGGGGGGAACGAGAGAATCGTTGACGCACCACAGGGCACCGGAAAACGCACCTTACATGAACACGACGGTGCATCGACTATCAACGCTAACAACGCAGCTAACAACGGTGCACCATAGCTAACAACGCAACCTGCATGGTAGCCTATCTTGAACAGGATTTAGCAGTCTTTCTAAACTTCTGTCTATCTTAAGCCAGTCTTCCTGCTTTGGTTATTATCATGTTCAGGTGGTCTTTGATGTCTTGCTTCCATCGTCTTCTTGGTCTGCCTCTTGTTCATCTCCCTGGCATCATGTCCTCCATTTTGGTTTTCTCTAGACCGTCATGGTGTTTAAACGCTCTGAAATGTCTTTTATTTATCGTTGTTTTTGCCTTTTTCTGCTACCAGTAACAATGGCAACCATTACTATTTTGTGATAGCTCTTTATATGGCCAAGCCTGGGCTTTCTTGTTACAATGTTCGTAGGAGGCAACCCTCTTCCACATTTAATATTCTTAACACTTCTCGATTCGTTGTTATTTTTTTCTCTGTTCTTAGAATTATCAATAGGCATATGCCTGTGTAGCAACTGGTTTCTAATGAAGAAATTGTCTTTACCACTACATTATTACTTGTCCATGTTTCACAGCGATATATTACTACTGGGAGTATGCTCACTATAATTAGATTTAAGTTACTGCTGGTGCCTTGCCAGAGAATTTTAATCTGCTCTAATTTTGATGTCCCTATTAAAATTCTTCTCTTGATTTCTGCTGCACAATCCCATGAACTGTTTATGTTTGTACTCAAATATTCAAAACGTGTACCATGTTCAAGTTCGGGACATCAATTTGTACTTGTGGTCATGTTTTTACTTTATATGTTGATCATGCTTTTTGTAATTCATATTTAAGTAGATGTTCTATGCCTCGCTGCATTTCTTTGTTGTGAGAATCAGTTGTTTAAAACCTTCTGAGCCAGTTCTTAACAGAAATGTTTCATCTGCGTAATATAAATAGCCAAAATATCGGAGGATGTCCGACAAAATGGAAAGTGCCGCAGTAACCAGACAAATAGCAGGTAAATACAAAGTTAATTATAAAGGTTACTGAATATTGCCGAACTATCAATAAAATAAATCAGAAATAACAATAAAACCGTATCCTTTTTCCTTATCCCAATCGCGGATTGAACCCTGGACCTCAGGAATCTGAGGCCGGCGTTCTAGCCGTACGGCTACGCGCTCCATACGGCCCTTACCATCGTCAATATCTCAGTTGAGCTCTACACAATCCCGTAGTCGTAACATTCGATAACAGTTACCATATTGTTCCGACAGGTCGACGTTGTGCTTGAACTAGTTACGGGCAAGGCATGGATGGCGGAACAACATAGAAACCTGCCGCAAGGGCCAGAGTTGTGCCCTGATGGCGACGTCTGTTTCGGCGGCATTAGACTCGAAACACTAATGAGTCGGATGTCTGCTGGAACAGAGCGCGGAGCACTTATGGGAATGCCCCACGTGTTGTGAGGCCAGTTTCTAATCAAGAATCACGAAGTTGAGCTCAAATTGTCTGGTTGACACCAACAAACGATTAGCAACACGGTTTAAGTACACGCATAAGTACAAACATATATAACATACGAAACATACATTTTTACATAGTCTGAAATACGTTTAAGTCAATAAGGAACTCACAACTAATTTGGAAAAAAAATGAAATACAATAGGTGTTTTTTGTAATGTTTGATTGTGAGGTTACGACATTCAGTTATGTTTTAATATGTGTGACAGACCAAAGTTGCACCGGCAGCTACTGTAGACGCATGCGCAACTCACATGCGAAATAGTAACCGTGTTCCTAGAGTGTACAATGAAAGAGCAGCATGCAGGTTGTTGTTGTTTTTTTTAAAAGGGACTTACTGCAAATGGCATCCATGAGAAGATGGTTCATGCTTACGCTGAGAAATGTTTATCTTGTAAACCTGTGCATAGCTAGGTAAATCAATTTGCACAAGTACTAGCTGATGAACACGACCTGATCGTCCTATCGAAATTGCAATAGAAGTAAATGCTCACCGGATGAAGAAAATAATTCGAGCTGTCAGGAAAATAAAGGTAGGAGCAGAGTAGAAACCGCAGCAGGGTGTTAGTATGGTTCCGTCAACATCATCATGAAATGACTCGAATGGACGTGTCTTTACATCGTGGAATAAGTGCATTATGTTTGGTAGAAGTTATGTCGAGAAATAAAGTACAGTAGCAATCCGATTATCCGGATCCCAATTATCCGAATCGAATTATGTTGTAATAATTTTAGAGCGAGATTAGAGGACGCAGTAGAGAGGTCCCGGGGCAGTGCGCAAGTGTCGTTATTTTGTCGTTAATATATAATGAATTATTAACAACAAATAACAGCTGTTCTACCTAATAAAAAAGAACAGGGATTGCCTGTTGATTAAATTGTGAATACTGCCAAAAAATCACGGGTCCCTCAGAAGGCGACATTGATTACGTGAAGGAATGGTTGTTGTGTGATGAAACGATCAAGGGTTTGAGATAATGACAGATGATGAGATCGCCAAGGGTGTCATGGACGAACAACAAGGTGATAACGAAGACAATGATAACATCGGGGACAGAAGATGGAAATATTACTACACAAGGGGAATCTTTTATGTGCTTCGATAACGCTTTAAAGTGGATGGAGCGGCAACCGGAATGTGACACTGTACAACTTCTTTCCTTCAAGCGCCTGTTGGACTTTGCCGCTCGTAAACGTGCTACTGCGACAAGACAACGCACTCTGCTTGAGATGTTCAAGTGAGATACGTATATTTATTGAAAATATTTTATTTCAAAAAAAATTATTCAATTGATTTACGTATGTACATACATATGTACAATGTATTACTGTACATATGTGCCATTTATATAATTTTGCATATTTTTACAGTACTGTAGTCGTCATCGCGTGTCGTGCCGAATAGCTTGGCGATCATATTTCTCCATGTATATCGATCTCTAATATATGTCATTGTCTCTGTTGGTCTCGTCAATCGAAGCCATTTAGTCAAACTGTCCAATATCTTTTCTCTGGGTCTTCCCCCTGATCCTTTCCCTTCTATCTTTCCTGTTGTCACTATATTCTCAATGCCTCCTCTTCCCATTATGTGCCTAATAAATGTTGACTGTCTTTTATTTATATTATCAATAATGCATCTTTTCACATCCATCCTTCTAAGACATTCTTCATTAGTAATCTTTGCTGTCCAAGGAATGCGTAAAATATTATTCGAATAAACCATATTTCCGCTGCCTCCGATGATTTTTGTGATGTCTTATTTATTGTCCATGCTTCACTTCCATAGAGTAGCATTGGTTCAATATATAGCATTTGAGGACACATTTTCTAGTATCCATCGATATGGACTTGTTGCATATGATATTTTTCATTTTATGGAATGCTGCTTTTGCTTGTCCTATTCTGCTTATAATTTCGGTCTTGCATTTACCATCTGAAGTTATTAATGTTCCTAAATATAATAAGTACTATAGTGTATGTAATTTATTTGCAATACATAGGTGCTTACATATTGCTGTACTTTTATCAATAAAATTCAGTTAATTTCAATGTATGATTGTAAGTATGTACACTGTTTTGCTTCATTCCTGAGCTATATCCAATTATCCGAATTTTTAATTATCCGTATCGGCCCGGTTCCCAATTAATTTGGATAATCGAATTTCTACTGTAATAACGTTACTCTAAATATAAACGTTTTCATATTCGTATCGTATTTATTTTCTTACTGAGCCAAAGCTCAGTAAGAACAACAGATGGAATGACTGAACCTTTTGAAATAAGATCTGGAGTAAGACAAGGATGCGTACTTTCACCCCTACTTTTCAACATATACATGGACAGAATATTAAAAGAAGCTCATATCAACAAAGAAGAAAATATTGCAAATAAACCTGATGAAGAACTTAATAATGAAATCAATGAACTATTATTTGCTGATGATCAAAGTTTAATATACAAAGATGAGGAAACTCTGCAAAAGCACATCAATGCATTGTTGTTAGCATGTTAGAAGTACAACATGAAAATTAATGTACAAAAAACAGAAGTTATGAAAATTAGCAAGTCTTCAACACCAATGAATATAACAATAGATAACCCCAAAGTGAAACAAGCCAAAGAATTTAAGTATCTAGGCAGCATTTTTTCCGAAGATGGAAGACTAGACAGAGAAATAGAAACAAGGTGCCAGAAAGCAAACACAGTGACTTACCAACTTTCACAATTACTTCTTCATCCAAAGATCAAGATGGAAATTAAAAAACAAATAATTTCTACAATTTTTATACCAACACTGTGCTACCAATGTCAAACATGGTCTTTAACAGCTTCGCAGCAAAGAAAAATCGTCACATGTGAAATGAAGTGTCTGAGGAAAGCTGCAATGGTTACCAAACTAGATAAAATAAGAAATGAAGAAATTAGGAAAATAGTTGGTATAATATTATGTATCGAACATATTGAGAGACAGCAAGTAAAATGGCTCGGTCACCTTATGAAAATGATGCCAAACCAAATACCAATAAGAGCATATAATACAAGAATATCCGGGCGTAAAGCCAAAGGTAGACCAAGAAAACGGTGGATAGAAAACATTAAGATAACCTTGAACAAACATGGACTAAATGCAACCTCGGCGACACAACTGGCCTTGAAACGACAGCTTAAGATACCACCCCTACGCTTAACGGCAAGTGTGAATGCGATCAACAATCATTCACCTGGGGATAGACAATAGACAATTTATTTTTTCCTGTAGCTATTTGTTACGTATTGACTTACGTATTTGTTACGTATTACTTATTATTTAATACATTCGTGCTATGAACAGATGTGAGTACTATTATTGAACTTTATTTTTTTTAATAGTCTCACTATATTGCGCAGCAATATTTCGAAATTAATGTATAAGCTATGTTTTATGATATTTTTACAGACGTTTTACACCACTTGGTGGTTGAACATTTTATCAATATTTTCCTATTGTATTATTCATTTAATTGCCTTGGGACTTTTCATCACTGCCTGTCTATTTTATTATTCATTTGCTTGCCTTTTTCTGCCTTATATTTCATAGTCACCCGCACTTGGGGGAAGTATTGTGCCCATCTATATTTCTAGATATTTCTATTTTTGACATCATCATCTTCATCATTATCCCAGTTGAGCTGAATTATCACTAACGACTTCGACGGACGAACGGCATATTTCTGGATAAAAGTTGAATGCTTTTCTGGACATCAGAGAAATAAATAATTATGTTGTGATGCCTCGATGCATAATGAAAATTAATATGTAATGCTTGCAATGACGATGCACAAATCAAGTTGACCATTAAAAATTGTTGTAAAAATGACATTTACCATATGGTTGACAATTTCTAGGTCGTCGTGGAAATCATACTGACCTTACATTAACAAAACGAACCAACATATATATCATTAGCAAATCAAATTGTCATATCTTGACAAATATGCTTAGCCATATTTAGCAAAATCCGATTGACCATATGGTTAACAAATCACGTTCACCAAATGTTAACAAAATTAACATATCAGACCATTCATGCAACAGAAAACCTTAGTAGATGACATGCCTTTATATTGAGGTTATCTTCCTATAGAAGCTTCATGGCAAATCATCTATACAATCCTGTATTCGTAACCTTCGATAACAGTTACCATGTTGTTCTGACAGACCGACGTTGTGCTTCAACTAGTTAGGGCACGGCGTGGGTTGGCGGAACAACAAAGAAACCAGTCGCATGGGCCAGAGTTGTGCCCTGATGTCGACGTCTGTTTCGGCGGCATTAGACTCGAAACACCGTCGAGTTGGATGGTTGCTGGAACAGAGGGCGGAGCACTTATGGGAATGCCCCACGTTCTGTAAGGCCAGTTTCTAATCAAGAATCAAGCATATCAGATTAACTATATCGTTAACGATTACAAGATCTATGCATTTTTCAGATTGACCATACTAGTAAAAATTACACGGCCGATGTAGAAATAATATTGACTATACTAATGTGACTATACTAATTGACTATACTAAAATGTGGCGACGCATTGCATCTCTGTTCTCTGAACTACTTCTGCTGACCATTGTCCAGCTACAAGATAGATATAGTGAGACTTTGAGAAGAACGAATATATATACATATATGTATAACTCCTTCCACACATGTTCATGTAGTACATCGGTATGGATCGGTTGTTCTTCTGCGTTCATTCTTATACTCCTGTGGATTAGTAGGATGTAGTCCGAAGAACGGAATGCTTTGTATTATGGTTTACAGCTTAGCTGTGATATCTGCGCCTCTGGGTCAACACATGCACCTTTATAATGGTTTATGAGCTACGTTAACCATATATGGAATGGACGGTCAACTCCATCACAAAACCTCCTTAATCGCCTGTTAGATCATGGCAGTAACAGTGTCACTATTCTTTGCTCCTCGTTGACCCAGGCAACACACGGGCGTTTGGTCTGAACGTCGGTCATACGTGCACGGAGTTTTCAGAGGACCACAAAGAAACAAAAATTCAATGGGTGGGGGGGGGGTTGTTGGGAGGGAACAGAATGATAATTATATGAACGATATGAAATTAAACATGCTCCCATATAGCAATGAGCATGAAAAAATTCAAAGTCTTTTAGACTGTAGACGGACTACGAAAGAAAAATGTGTCCATAAGGGGGCCACAGATGACTACATGTTTGGAATCACTGTTGTAGATGATAACCGCAGCATTTTTCTTTGTCGTTCGTCTGAATCATGACAAACATAATATTCTGACATAGTATCCACCATGAAACACTAAACATGAGCACATAATGCCATCACTGTGATTTGACATGTATATCGTAAGAGGTAATTAATGTGTGGTGTTCCATGTGGCTCCGACTGAGAAATTGAGATGAGGTGTCAAAACGTAAACGCTGTACCATCTCAATTGTTACCACTGCTTTAAAAACCCAGCGATCAAAATAGTGACCAAACGACAAATAATAAACACCATGCTTATTCCACGTTATGTTACTTGTGCCAGACATAACCCTGAAAAAAATATTCTTGGAAACGATTATAACATGTGAGATGAAATGTCTGAGAAATGCTATAAACGTCACTAAAAGAGACCGAATGAGAAATTGAGACGTCAGAAAGTTAGCAAAGACAATATCATGCAAACAATATATAGAAAGACAGCAGATGAACTGGTTCGGACATCTTATGTGAATGGAACAATCACAACCAGCCAGCAAGGCGTACATCAGAAAGAATGGTTTCAAAGCAAGATGAAGAACAAGATGGGAAGACTCAATCAGAGAGATAGTTAAAGACCACGGTCTAACAATGACAAGCACGACAAAAGATGGCCAAAGTCAGAAAACTTCCCTACGACGCCTGACAGCATTGTGGAAAAGACAATAGATAGTTGGATGTGGCTGGTCCATCCCAGCAGGTCAGTGGCCCAATAGCCATGTTTAAATCGGGTATGTCAGTCCGAAAGGTGCAGATATTCCAGCCAAACTGTAAACCATAACACAACCCATTACTTTCTCATGAACGCATCCTATCACCAGCAGAAGTTTGTGAACAATCGCAGAATAAGAAGGTATAAGACAGTGGTGTACCTAGGGTAAGTGCTGTCCGGTTTGATGAAGATTGTGATGCCTTGATACCCAGTGCGGCCGCACCCCTCGCACCACCCTCGGTACGCCACTGGTATAAGGTATGTGATAAGTTTACCGCTCCCTTGGAGTAGCGCGTCGTTTCAACCAGAGGACTATGTCCAGTTAAGTTATATGAAGACGCACAACCAAAAAGTATTACAGGTCAAAAAGACCCCTAAGTATTACGAATGTTGTGTAGAAACCTAAAGAAGGTACAACCATATTTGGTTCTTGTTTAGTACCAGTGTCTCCCTGCTTATTTTATGATTAATTAATCTAAACATTTTATCAATAATTAATATTTAATCTAACTCGGACACAATCGTTTCCAGACAAAAAGCACACTTGTAGTATCTATAGTATCATTCTGTATTGCTACAATTCCTGTTAATATATGCATTTCTAGTATTTTTTATACGTTTGGCTACAATTTGACACTCACGCGCATCAACATTTTACTATTATCAAGTTTTGAATTTTTTATTGACCGCTAACTTGTTATGCAATATATCACATCTTTGATTCCTTGTATATACACACACAGCAATGTCTAGATTTTTCTACACTGTAGTTGGGGAAATGTCCCTGTTTATGTGCGATGAAACCATGAAGATCACATTGATATTAAAGTGCTTAGATACGAGATAATTGTCTTTGTTAAATTTGTTCATGTATGAAAGGTTACGCCCGTGTGTGTTGGGGGCCCGAAAGGGAAGCACAGAATAACAACACTATTTGCCTATGTACATGTCGTAAGAGTCGACTAAGGAGTTTATGGGGTTAAGTTGGCTGTCTCATCCTATATAGGGGCAAAATGATCCAGAAGACATGCTGAAGTCGGATGTGTCAGGTCGAAAGGTACAGATATCGCAGCAAAGCTGTAAACTATAACAGAGCATTCCGTTCTCCGAACTACATCCTGCAGGAGTTTGAGAACACAGAAGTTGTAGCGTATTTGAATAGATGTTAGCTACATCATACCTTCAACATATTTTATCTCTTGCTTTTGTGGTTAACTATGACAGACCACACGTGTCCCATCTCATGATAATTCCAGAGTTGTATCTCGCTTCCTCGACATCCTTTCAAGTAAGATATTCGTTACGGTGTCTTGTATTTTTATAAGCCCGGAATAGTTTTCTATATATTCTATATATTTTCTATATAAAAACTATATTCCATCGGATTTGTTACAATCAATTTTCATAGCCCTATCAAAGAAGCATGGTGCAGTAGATTGTGAAGACCACAGAACATTCAGTCTTATGAGTCAGATGACCAAGATTCTACTTCGCATAATGAGGCGTATAAGAGGAAAAATAAAATCAGAGATAGCAGACCAACAATGAGGATTCGTAGAAGGAAAAGGCACAAGAAATGCCCTATATATAGTAAGAACATTAATGGAGAGGGCCATAGAAGTACAGCAAGACCTTTATCTGTGCTTCATAGATTACAGCAATGCATTTGAC